>CAUYQU010073569.1:0-99367 GCA_963574635.1 Cheracebus regulus | reverse complement strand
CGACCCGTGTGGCTCTGCCGGGAATCTCCCGGTCTGTGGGCAACAAAAATTCGTCGGAAAGTGCGGCGTCCACTCGTTCTCTGCGCTTTCACTGGGAGCTACATTCCTGAGCTGTTGCTAATCGGCCATCTTGGATCTCTCCTTATTTATTTATTGTTTTTAGACTAGTCAAGTGCAGTAGTGAGAAGGGGGAAAGAGTAGAACAAGGAGTTCGATCTGTAACTGACTGAACAGTCAATTGAGATAACTCACTACCTTTGGTCCAGCCTAAGCTTCGATTTCTTCACTGTTACATGAGGCTGAAGAGAACCTCCCCAGTCTGTTGGAAAGGTCACCATGAGCAGTTTGACAGGGAAGGATGTTCAGCACAAGAAGCCCTGCAGGCGCGAGAGCCCGGGTGCTGGTGTGGCCTCTTGCCAGTGTCGCCTCCCGTTCCCAGAAGCCAGGGCAGACTTCCTTTGTGCTGCCTGTGCCATACATAGCAGGGGGCATAAGTGAATCCTCCTGTCCACTGAGCTCAGGAAATTCAGTCTAAGGAAAGAGATTGGCAGAAAGGCGGGGCAGCTGGGTGAGTTGGGCCTCCCACATCAGAATATCTTGACAAAGAGTCAGACTCCAGAGCCAAGCTTCCCTGGTAAATCCCACCTGTGTAACTGGCCCCAAGCCAGCCCCCTCCTGTGCTTCACTTTCTTCATCTGAGCACTGGGAATTGTCATAGTACCTGCCTACCAAGCTCTTAATAACATTCCTGGCACATGGTATGAGCTCAAATGTTTACTGCTGCTATTATCACTCAAAATTTGGAAATAAAGTGCTGCCTAAATTGGATGTCTCTAGACTGGGTGCAGTGGCTCGTGCCTGTAATCCCAGCACTTTGGGAAGCCGAGGCGGGTGGATCATTTGAGGTTAGGAGTTCAAGACCAGCCTGGGCAACAGCGAAATTCCATCTCTACTAAAAACACAAAAAATTAGCTGAGTGTCATCTCAAAAAAAAAAAAATTGAGTGTCCGTAACTGACAAAGTGATTTCATCTTCTGCTCACTCAAGTAGAAGCAGACTGCACCACAAGGAGAAATAAAAAATACCTAAGTCTTCACAGTCTGTAAAAGTAATATTGAATACTTGGCAAAAGCAGGTAATTTTGAAGGCACATCCACTGGCGGGCCTCCCTTGGGCACCCGCCCTTGTGTCTGGACAGCCTGGGAGACTCTGTGATTGGTGGAGAGTGATTCAAGCACTTGTTGAGGGCGCTGGGAGCAGGGAGCTCTGTTGCAGAGAGGATGGGAAGACCCGCCTCCCAGGAGTGATTCCTAGATGTGGAAAAGGGAGCAGCATCAGGGGTCAGGACTGGAAAAGTCCCAGCCTGCTCAGAAGGCCTTGAATGCTGGGATAAGAGCTTGGACCTTGTCCTTTTGGCAGCAGGGAGCCACAGAAGAGTGTTGCATGCTGGAGGGCCATGGTCAGCCTGTTCTGGGGAGACTGTATGCTTCACTCTTGTCCCCTGGAGGTTCAAGGACTGCCTCATATCCTCCCCTCCCCCCCAAAAAAGGTCAGGAATTGGGCTGGGCTGGCCTGGCTGTGGTGACCCTGGTCTTCTCCTGTCTCCAGAGAGATCTTGGTAGAGGAGAGCAACGTGCAGAGGGTGGACTCGCCAGTCACAGTGAGTACCTGCTGTCCCTGCAGAGCCGGGCCTTGTCTTTTAGGCACATGGACTTTTCCCTTCATCTTGGTGACTCCATAAGCCCACTCCTAAGCCCCTTTTATCTGTCCTTTCCCTCATCTTCAAGGGAGCACTGCTATAAGAAATGGGGTTTGCCGGGCATGGTGGCTCACACCTGTAATGTCAGCACTTGGGAGGGCAAGGTGGGCAGATCACTTGAAGTCAGGAGTTTGGTGAAAGCCCATTTCTACTAAAAATACAAAGGCCTGGTGTAGTGGCTCACACCTGTAATCCCAGCACTTTGGGAGGCCAAGGCGGGCGGATCACGAGGTTAGGAGTTCAAGACCAACCTGACCAACATGGTGAAACCCTGTCTCTATTAAAAATACAAAAATTAGCCAGGTGTGGGTGTAATCCCAGCTACTTGGGAGGCTGGGGCAGAATCGCTTGAACCTGTGAGGCAGAGGTTGCAGTGAGTCGAGATTTCGCCACTGCACTCCAGCCTGGGCGACAGAGTGAGATGCTGTCTCAAAAATAAATAAATAAATAAATAAATAAATAAAAATACAAAAATTAGCTGGGCCTGGTGTTTCATGCGTGTAATCCCAGCTACTTGGGAGGCTAAGGCTGGAGAATCGCTTGAACCCAAGAGGTGAGGTTGCAGTGAGCCGAGATCATGCCACTGCACTCTAACTAAGCCTGTGTGACAGAGGGAGACTCCATCTCAAAAAAAAAAAAAAAAAAAAAAAAAAGAAGGAAAGAAATGGGAGTTGTGGGAACAGACCTTTGATTTGTTAGTGGAGACTCTTGGCCAGGGCAGAAGGACTTGTATTTGGCAAGTGATTTTGCTCACTTGTCTCCAGGGCTCTGTGTTAGTAATTTGATTTTGGATACCTTGAGGGGAGCAGAAAGAGGAGGGGGCCAGGACATACACCTGCAAAGACTTAGTTCTTCCCCACAGAGTAGTTGGTACTCAGTATAGGACAGTGATTGTGGTTCCAGACCAGGCTGACTTGGGTTGGGAGAGGAGAATTTTGGCTCTAGGAAGTAGAGGCGCAGCCAGGAGCGATAAAGCTCCCTAAGCAGTGGGTGTTTGGAGGTAGCCCCTGGGAACTCCCACCACTCGAGTTCCAACCCCCCTCCCTGCTTCACAGGTGTGCGGTGACATCCATGGACAATTCTATGACCTCAAAGAGCTGTTCAGAGTGAGTGTGCGGCCAACACTGAAATGTAACTGGGGGATGACTGGAAGACCCTTTTAATCGAGGGTGGAAGCCTTAATTTGGGGCACAGAGTTGGGGCAAGAGACCCCAAGTTAGATGGGCGGTTGTGGAAGAAGGGCCTTCACTGGGCAGGAACAGGTAGGGGGTAGGGGATGGTTTAGGACGGGGAAAAACCTTCCACTTACCCACAGGTGGGTGGCGACGTCCCTGAGACCAACTACCTCTTCATGGGGGACTTTGTGGACCGTGGCTTCTATAGCGTCGAAACGTTCCTCCTGCTGCTGGCACTTAAGGTGACAGTCCCTGGCTTCTGTACCCCAACGTGGGCCACCCCAGGCCGGGCTGTCTTAGTCCATTCCCCCCTCATCTCCTACCGTGACCAGCCCCACCTTGGAACCGTGTCACTGGTCATGGATTGCTTCTGCCTTTGGGGATGGTCAGAGACTTGGTTGGAGGGGAGGCCAGCAGAGCAGCATTCTGGGAGGGGCAGAGGCTCACTGTTGAGAATGTGCCAGGTCATTGATGCCACTGGTGGGAGGGGTGGTAGGGGTCAGATGACAAAGGGCTGTGTGCCTTGCTAAGGACTTGGTCTGTGTCTGGCAGGTGAAAGAGGAGCCATTAGGTTCGTAGTTGATGGGGAACGGTCAGGTTTACATTCTCTGGAGGGGGTCCTGCAGGCCTGGGAAGTGGTTGATGCCACACAATTCAGGTGAGAGGAGCCAGGAGTGTGCTGGGCAGTGGTTGTGAGGATGGCATGAGGCTGGCAGGTATGAGGAGGTTAGAGGGGGTTGTGTGGAGAGATGGTCTAGGTGCAAGCCCTGGCTTGGTGGCCACCCCCAGGTTCGATATCCTGACCGCATCACACTGATCCGGGGCAACCATGAGAGCCGCCAGATCACGCAGGTCTACGGCTTCTACGATGAGTGCCTGCGCAAGTATGGCTCGGTGACCGTGTGGCGCTATTGCACCGAGATCTTCGACTACCTCAGCCTGTCAGCCATCATTGACGGCAAGGTAGGCCAGCCCAGGGCTCCATGGTATGGGAAGAGGAGGGGACTCCGGGCCTCAGCCCCGCCCTCTTTCCTTGCTCTCCCCTGTAGATCTTCTGTGTGCACGGGGGCCTCTCCCCCTCCATCCAGACCCTGGACCAGATCCGGACTATTGACCGAAAGCAAGAGGTGCCTCATGATGGGCCCATGTGTGACCTCCTCTGGTCTGACCCAGAAGGTGAGGGCATGTGGGCAGGGGCAGGCAGGGACAGCCAGGAGGATTTGGGGAAGAGAGGGAGCTGGCCTTCATTAGTGTCTGTCCTCCACCTGCCAAATGGCTGGAACCCTGGAAGAGGAGCAGGGAGGCCTGCATGGCAGATGCTTTGAGTGCACAGTGGCTTGGGGCATGGCCCAGAGGGCTGTGGAGGACCAAATGATTGCTCCCCGAAGTGAAAGGGCCTTGGAAGATGACAGCAGCTTCTTCAGAGTCAGAACCCCAGAATGATAGCCCCTTTGAGACCCTTCATTTTGTGGGTTCTTCACTAGTGTAGAGCAGAGCTGAGATTTAAAATCAGGTCTGCTGAGGAGCAGTCCAGAGTTCCTGCTGTCGCACACAGGCAGCCTCTGCTCCAGCATACACACACATACGTATGCGTGCAGAGACCATATTTGCCAGGCAGCCTCTGCTCCAGCACAAACACACATGTACACATACATGCACAAGCAGCCTCTGCTCCAGCGCGCACACACACACATGCACAGTCTCTGCTCCAGCACAAACACACATACATACGTGCACATGCAGCCTCTGCTCCAGCACACACACACACACACACACACACACACACACACGCACAGGCAGCCTCTGCTCCAGCACACACACACACATGCACACGTAGCCTCTGCTCCATTACAGCCACACACACAGACACATGCAGCTGCTGCTCCACAGCCACTCCTGACTGCTCTGTGACAGCACAGAGTGCCCTTACGTCTCTGGGAGCACTGCTTTCACTCCTGTGTGCTGTTGGGACAGGGAGTTATATGATCACTGTGATTCAGATCACCCCAGCCATCGGTTCTTTCTTCTCTGGAGCTTATCTGTCCCTACCTTTGCTGTCCTGACCCCCGCCATTCCCCAGACCATATTCAGGCCCCATGCTCTGGTCCCCTGGGTCTCTGGTGGACTTGGGGAGGGGCCAGGCTGCTCACCTCAAGGGGCAGCACTGGCAGCCAGAGAACCCTGAAGACATCCCTCTCCATCCCTCCCTTGCCCCATCAGACACCACAGGCTGGGGCGTGAGCCCCCGAGGGGCTGGCTACCTATTTGGCAGTGATGTGGTGGCCCAGTTCAACGCAGCCAACGACATTGACATGATCTGCCGTGCCCACCAACTAGTGATGGAAGGTTACAAGTGGCACTTCAACGAGACCGTGCTCACTGTATGGTCAGCACCCAACTACTGCTACCGGTGAGCCGGCTGGGCTGGGCTGGGACGGGCGGGCATCTGAGCCGAGCTGCTTCTGACTCTTCTGTCCTGCCTTCCAGCTGTGGGAACGTGGCAGCCATCTTGGAGCTGGACGAGCATCTCCAGAAGGATTTTATCATCTTTGAGGCTGCTCCCCAAGAGACACGGGGCATCCCCTCCAAGAAGCCTGTGGCCGACTACTTCCTGTGAGCCCCTGGCCCCTGCCCCCTCCAGCCCTTCTGGCCCTCGGACCACTGTGACTCTGCCTCTTCCCCAGACGGCGGCTGGGTGTGGGGGGGCTGTCTCTGGCTCTGCTCTCCCCCAAGAGGGTGCTTCGAGGGTGAGGACTTCTCTGGAGAGGCCTGGAGACCTAGCTCCATGTTCCTCCTCTTCTCTCTCCCCACTTGAACCATGAAGTTTCCAGTAATTTTTTTTCTTTTTTTCCTTCTTTTTTCTGTTTGTTTTTAGATAAACATTTTGAGGAAAAAAAAATGAAAAAAAAAATTAAAAGAAGAAAAATAGTCTTTGGGTTTGTGCCAGACTTGGTTGGGGATGTACAGGGTTGCTGGCCTGGGACCTCCGGAGGACGTCAGGGCCTTGACTGCGTCAGGGCCCAGACCTGGCAGGAGAGCCAGGCTCAGGCCAGTCAGCTTGCCCAGGGCCTCCAGGGGCTGCTGTCTGCTGGCTTCTCCAGCGCTAGGGAGAGGCTTGGTTCTCATGGCAGCCTTATTAATGACTGGCATCATGAGATTCTGATTTCTCCGAAGAGGAGATGGGCCTAGAGAGCCGGTGGATTCTGTGCTAGGTCAGGCAGCTGGAAACGCAGGTTTAGATCTGGGTCTGGGTCTTCTAGCAAAGCCTTTGCTCACCCAGCCCCGCCCAGGGCCAAAACACATGAGCCCATTGTTTCCTGAGCCACGGGATGGCTTTTGCATTTTATTAACAAAAATACTCTGGTCCCAGAACAACAGACTGGTGTGGCCTGCACCAGTGGTGTGGGGGGTGGTGGGGACTGAGCCTCCCAGAGCCCATGGAGAGGCCTGGGAGGTGGGGATGCTGGTCTGTGGCCCCATTTGGCCAAGCAGAGTCCCCTCCATTCACACAGAGGTGAGAGCCGGGAAGGGGAAGCTGGCCCCAGCTGGACTCCCAGCAGCCTTGGTTGGGCTTTGAAGCCAGAGAGGGGTGGGAGTGAAATTAAGGTGTGAAATTGGGGGGTGGGGGGCATGCCCAAGGCAGCCATTTGGTGTGGGGGATGGGGCCGGTGGAGCTGAGGGGGCTCCAGGGCTGGGGGAAGGGAGTGGGAGGTTTATGATGGAGGCAGAGGGGCCCAGCATTGGTTCAGTACATGGGTTTGGAGCCCACATCCAGGTAGCCCCCAGGCCCAGGGTATGGTAGAGGGAAGGAGCCCCCTTGGAGAAAGGGGGGGGCAAAGGGTGTTGCTGGTGGAGCCACTGGGTACCCAGAGCTCCCTGGCCCGGGTGGCAGCTCCAGAAATGCAGCTGAGTAGGGGGCTGAGCGCCCAGAGTCTGGAGCCTCTGGGAAGCTGGAGCTCCTGACATGGAGAGAGGGACGTCAGAGCAGGGCAGAGGGACCCGCAGCACTACCTGGTCCCCTGTCCCACTCACCTGGTGGGAAGGTGACTGGGAGCCCCGTGGAAAGCTGCAGGGTGCAGGAGGTAGGCCTCGGCACTGGGGCCACCGCACAGAGGCACCGGGACAGCGGTGGCTTCCCCGGGGGCTGGGGCCTGCTCTGGATCTGATTCACGAATGTCTCCACCCAGGGTGGAGTCGCAGGGACCACCTGTCGTGTCTGGGGAAAGGGAAGGGAGAGGCTGGGCTAGGGAAGATTGGTGTCTCAGGCCTGGCCCCATCACCCTCGGGACTACACTCACCTCCGCTCCCATAGGCCTCTGCGGCTGCTGGCTCTGGGCCCCGCAGTTTCCTCTTCACACGGGCGTCTCGCTCCCTGGGGAACAGTGGTGGTGATGATGATGATGGCGATGATGGCCGTGGTAATAACCGTACTTACCCAGTGCCAAGCATTTCACCCTCCCAGGGACCCTGTCGGGTAGGGGCCATCATTATACCCATTTTACAGATGAAAAAACGGAAGGCCAGAAAATTAGATAAGTAGAAAGCGGCAGAGCTGGGATTTAATTCCTGCTTAAGCTTGTCCATGCTTTCCTATTGTGTTTAGTATCGATGGAAACTCCTACCCAGCAACAAGGCCAGGGCACAGTCTCACCCAGCTCATCTTTCTGCCCCATCTTCACTCTCAGCCTCTCTTTGGAACCCTCTTCTGTCCACTCTTCATCTGCTAAACCTTTTTTCTTCTGTTTTTTAAATTTTTTGTTTTTTGAGACGGAGTCTCCCTCTGTTGCCCAAATTGGAGTGTAACCTCCACCTCCTGGGTTCAAGCAATTCTCCTGTCTCAGCCTCCCAAATAGCTTGGGATTATAGGCACAAGCCACCACACCTGGCTAATTAAAAAAAAAAAAATTTATTTTTAGGAGTTTCATCATGTTAGCCTAGTCTTGAACTCTTGACCTCAGGTGATCCACCTGCCTCAGCCTCCCAAAGTTCTGGCATTACAGGTGTGAGCCACCATGCCTGGCTTTCTTGTCATTTTTTAAATTTGAGATGGGGTTTTACTCTGTTGCCCAGGCTGGAGTGCAGTGGCACGGTCACAGCTCACTGCAGCTTCCAACTCCTGAGCTCAAGTGATCCATCTCAGCCTCCCAAAGCACTGGGACTACCAAACCCATCCTTGTCTCAGTGCAAGCACAAGTTCCTCAAGGAAGTCCTCCCTGACCTCTGAGAGCACACACCCCACCCTCATAACATCTGTCACAGTTCCGCTTTTGCATTTGATGGAGTGACTCCTTGGTTCATGTCTGTCTCTTAAGCTCCTTGAGAGCAGTGGCCAGCTTTGGGGGCTGCACTTAGAACAGTTCCCACGGCCTTACTGAACCTTTACTGTTCAACATAACCTGGCTTTCCATCCCCTGCCTGACTCCTCACTCCACTGCAGCCACGCCGCAGGCACAGTCCCACCTCAGGGCCTTCGCACGTGCTGTTCCTACTCCCTAGTGCGCTCTGCCATATACCCACCTGGCTTCCTCCTGTACTTCCTTCAGCTCTTTTTCTTAAATGTCCTGTTAACCACTGAGGCCTTTCCAGGCCTCTAATACCTCACCCCAGTCATTCCTATGCTTCCCTGGTTTATTTGTCTTCTCTTTTTTCTTTCCTTTTTTTTTTTGAGACAAAATTTCGCTCTTGTTGCCCAGGCTGGAGTGCAATGGCACTTGACTCACTGCAACCTCCATGTCCCGGGTTCAAGTGATTCTCCTGCCTTAGCCTCCTGAGTAGCTAGGATTACAGGATGCACCACCACACCTGGCTAATTTTTGTATTATTAGTAGAGACAGGGTTTCACCATGTTGGCCAGGCTGGTCTCGAACTCCTGACCTCAGCTGATCCACCCGCCTCAGCCTCCCAGAGTGCTGGTATTACAGGGCATGAGCTACCACGCCTGGTCTCTCTTCTCTTTAGCTTCCTAACAGACCGCATTTGATTTATTTCTCTTGTCTGCTTGTCTGCTCCCCCAACAAGAATGTCAGTTCCATGAGGGCAGGGGCTTTGGTTTGTTCTGATTTATTTCCAGTGCCTGGAACTGTCCCTGGCACAAAGCAGGTAATAAATAAGTATTTGCTGAGTCAGAGAATGAATGTTTTTACTTACCACTGCATTCCTGATGTCTACCACAGTGCCTGGCACACCGTGAGTGATTAATAAACATTTGTTGAATGCATTAATGAGCGAATGAATAATGCCCACCTCTTACAGTTTCTGCCGTTCTCCCGGAAGCCTTTGGCAAAGGGATTGGCTGCAATCTTCAGTTGTGTAATCTGGGAGCACACATCCAGGGTCAAAGCTCCTGTGGCCTGGGCAGGGTGCCGCCACCCCCTCAAGCAGGGGCACTCACCCTTGGGTTCTGGTAGGCTGTCACAGAGATGAATGTGGTTTCGGGGAAGCGGAAGGAGGCCATGCCCCCCCAGTGCTGGCTGCAGAGCTGGGCTGCCCGAACCAGGTGTATTCGGGGCTGGTATTTGTGCATGGAGTGCAGGATCAGCTGGGAGGGAATAAATGGGAATGATTCCCTGCCCTGTGCCCCAGCCTTGACCTCCCTTCTAGCACCCCCATCCCCTATCCTGGAGTCCCAGCCTGGGCCTCACGTGGCCGTGGGGGTCCAGTGTGCTGTTGGTGAGCTTGACACGATGGAAGGACACAGGCTGCCGCATCCAATGGGCACCCGTGGCAGGAGAGTCGGGGTGAATATAGACTCGGTCAGGCAGGCGGGGCTCTGCCTTGCCGCTGGGCTCCCAGCACCGGCCCTGCCAGCGATAGCGAGCCCCGTCCACTGGAACCACGTCCAGAAGAAACAGGTAGCGGGCCTCCAGGTCCAGGCCAGTTACTGACACTCGGCAGGCAGGGAACATGCGCCTGTACAAGGGAGGGAACAGGAGAGGCCTGGAGCTACCCACTGGCCAGGGGTGAGCCCAGCATCAGCAACAGGACATAGCAACAGGCTCCCCAGGGCTGTCAGAGAAACATCCAGGGCGGCGGAATTAGAACCCAAAGGGCAGGCTGGAGGTGGTGGCTCACACCTCTAATCCCAACACGTTGGGATGCCAAGGTGGGAGGATCTCTTAGCCCTCCTGGGCAACATAGTGAGACCCCATCTCTAAAAAAATTTAAAAATTAGGCACCATGGTGTACACTGATAGTCCCAGCTACTCCAGAGGCTGAGGCAGGAGGGTCACTTGAGTCTGGGAAGTCAAGACTCCAGTGAGCCATGATTGCACCACTGCACTCTAGCCTGGGCAACAAGGAAAGACCCTGTCTCTAAAAAATGAAAAAGGCCTAGGTGCAGTGGTTCATGCCTGTAATCCCAGCACTTTGGGAGGCCAAAGTGAGAGGATCACGAGGTCAGAAGTTTCAGACCAGCCTGGCCAATATGGTGAAACCCCTCTCTACTAAAAATACAAAAATTAGCTGGACATGGTGGCATGTGCCTGTAATCCCAGCTACTTGGGAGGCTAAGGCAGGAGAATCGCCTGAACCCTGGAAGCAGAGGTTGGGGTGAGCAGAGATCATGCCACTATACTCCAGCCTGGGAAACAGTCTCAAAAAAATAGTAATAATAATAAAGGAATAAAGAAAAAAGAACCCAGAGGGCAGAATCTTAGAGCTGGAAGGTTTTCTTGTCTCATTTTACATTTGGGGGAACAGGACAGATGGGTTAGGTGATCTGTCACACATCAGGTTAGGAACAGAGCCATGATTCCTACCCCTCAAAGCCTATTTACAGAAGCAGGGGTGACTAACTTTTCTCCCTGAAATGTTGCCAGGAGCTTCCTTTCCCCACCCTCCTCTCCTCCCCTGATCTCCAACACCAGAATCTGCAGCCTTTATATGAGTTTGCTTCAGAAAAAATATGCTGCCCGCAGTAGGGCCGAGGACTTCCCATGCTAGGGCTTGAGCTCCTGCCCTAGATGAAGATCTCGACTGAGGCCACACACTGACCACATCCCTGCCTTTAGGGTGACCCTGAACTTAGTCATATACTGACTCCTACTCAAATCGCCAGACTTCCCTGATGTTGGTCACTGGGCTGGCCCTTGACCCCCTGTCCTTGTCTGAACGCTGATCTAGGCCACACACTAACCTATAACCCAGCAGGACTTCCTGACCCTGCCCCAGACTGACCTATGGTCCTTGCCATAGATTGGTCCCTAAACTCAGCTACAGACTGAACCTTGACCCTTGTCACAGAATGACTCCTGATTCCAACCACAGAGTACCCCCTGCCCCCAGGCCATAGATTCTAAGCCTAGGCAGAGCTCTAACCCCTTAGAGAACCCCCCAGACCTAGCCCCCTCCCCAGGCACTCTACCTTTCCCAAGAGACCCCCACCAGAAACACGGACCCTGGCCAGCCCCTCACCTCCCAGCTTTGGTGATGATCATTTCTGTTCCCACAGAGCTGAACTCCTTCCATAGCTCCCGGTTCTCCAGGATGAGGCTGACCCCAGGGAGGGAATGGAGGGCCTCTGGAGCTGATGGGGCCGGCTCAGTGCCCATGGCAGGGGGCAGAAGGGGCAGAGGTGGGGGAGCGGCCAAGGTGCGGGGAGCAGCCTCCATCCCGGAGAGGAAGCAATCCAGTTTGGGGGTGTCCAGGTCTGGAAGTCGGGGAAGAATGAGGAACCAGCTGAGGGCCACAGCGCCCCCATTCTCCTACCCTGGAGCTGGTCCCAACGCTCACCAGGGTAGCGGTAGCCCTCAGATAGGGCGGGTGGGATGCTGGAGCCTGCACCGGGTTGGGGGGGCCCTAAGCGGTAGCCGGCCCCCAGGGACGGGTACAACTCTCGTGGATGGTACATGTTGTAGTTCCGTCTGGCCTCAGGTCCCGCTGCCTAGAGCCCCCGGTGCTGTGAGATGCCCCCTTTATAGCTCACAGCTCAGCCCCTTCCAGAGCCAGGATCACAGCCCCTCCCCTCTTTGGGGCCCTGGAGTTGGGCTGGGGTGGAGACCCCTGGGGCCTCGAAGGGGTCCGAGATGGGGCCGGATACCTGGGTACGGTTCCCTCCTCCCCTCCCTCCCCACCCTGGGCGGCTTCATTAGCCTCGACCCCCTGCCCCCTCATTACATAATTAACTCCTCGGCCTGATTGATCCCCGGGGCTCGGACAGGGACGCAGTTTGGCGCTTCCGGCCAGCTGGTCCCCGTTCCCACGGTGGGGAGCCCGGGCTAGGGATAAGCTGGGGGGCGGGGCCTGGAACCTGGACGGAGCCTGGAGTCCCAGGGCACACCTTGGCGCCCCAGACCTTGTGGCAGGTGACCGCCCTCCGCCCCCCCTCACTTGGAGGACAGACCCTGGAGGGAAGCAGCATGACCAGAAGGAAACTGCAGGCTGGAGAGACGCGGCCTGAGCTGATTTCACAGGGCACTCGAGGCCGCAGCCAAGGCCCTAGTCCCGGAGTCCTCCCTGGTCCCCATGGTGAAAAAAAAAAATCTCCACCCTGGGCCAAGCCTCAAAAGTTCAGAGGCGCACACAGTCCGACAGTTTCTGACGCCTCGCGCCAGGGTTTCCCACAAGGTCCCGCTCTGGGGAACCCTCGGAACTACACTTCCCGGCAGGCCCAGGGCCCGAAGGAGCCGGACGGACCACGCGAGGGCCGCTGGAAGCTGTAGTCCGGCGGCGCGGTGGCCTCCCCCGGGGTCGCCGCAGCGGAGCAGACGCAGACCAGCCGCGGTTAAGGCGTAGGCAGCGAGTGGGCTCAGGACTCCACTGACACTGAGACCGTCCCGGTTCCTGGAGCCCCAGCTTGGACGGCCGTACCTACCCCATTCCCCGCCGGGGCTCAGAACCGCACAGGTCTATAGGGGCAGAAATCCCCGCTTGAATTCCCCCTTCCCGGAGTCCACGCGAGCCTGGGCTGTCTCCACTCCATTGTTTTATTATGTACAAACGCTACAGAACGAGGGGGACAGACACGCGTGGGGTAAGAGGGGCCTGGTGGGAGGAGTTCACAGAGCAGACGGTGCACTGGGGCCAGGGGAGCAGCACAAAGGCCATATCTATAGGGCAGGCGGGGCAGGAAGGGGTTAAAAACGAGATCCAAGCCAGCCAGATCGCAGGAGGTGCGGGGGCGTCGTCCCCTCTCTGATCTCCCCCAAAGGTCACAGTGCATGCAATAAAATATATGTACAGGAGCCGAATCCGTCCTCTGCAGGGGCCCTGAGGGTCCAGAGCTCCCTTCGGGCGGAGGGAAGCCGGTGGCGCTCCCTGGCGGCCAGGCCGGGCTGGAGCCACATGCGTCGGGGAGCTGGGGTCAGTCCCAGCCGTTGTCTTTGATCATGTGGTTGAGTTCAATGATGTACTTCCCCTCTTTGTACTTCTGGCTGCTCTCAAAGGCCTGTTCCTAAAAGGAGGGGCGGGACCGTCATTCCCGGAGCAACAGTCTCACCACAAGGCACAGGGGTTGGGGAGTAGACATGAGTGGCCCCATTTTACATATGAGAAAACTGTGGCCCGGAGGGGCATGGCTGTGTTTCTCACACGTAGAACAGAACTTCCTGACTCGAAGGTACTTTTTAAGTACTAATGATGGCTCCAACAGAGAAGACAGGGAAGTAGCTAAAAGATTTCACAGTTCAGGGTTTGCAAACTGGTGGCTTCATGGCCATTTTGGTCTACAACATGTGTTATGTTTGGACAGCACAGGGTTTAATAAAAATAACTTTAAAGTATTAAAATATAGGCAGGCCAGGCCAGGTACGGTGGCTCACGCCTGTAATCCCAACACTTTGGGAGGCCGAGGCAGGCGGATCACCTGAGGTCGGGAGTTCAAGACCAGCCTGACCAACGTGGAGAAACCGTGTCTCTACTAAAAGTACAAAATTAGCTGGGCATGGTGGCACATGCCTGTAATCCCAGCTACTTGGGAGGCTGAGGCAGGAGAACCACTTGAACCCAGGAGGCAGAGGTTGCGGTAAGCCGAGATCGCGTCATTGCACTCCAGCCTGGGCAACAAGAGCGAAACTCCATCCCCCAAAAAAAAAAATTAATAAAAAAACATATATACACACACACATATATATGTAGGCCTTGCTCACTCCAGTTTGCCCCAGCCTACCCCCAACCCCCAGCACCTCGAATCTATGCTGCCCTTTACACATTTACAGTATCTGCTTGGCCTTGCAGGCCCTTGAGTTTTTGACCTCTGGTCCAGGCCAGCTCCTCATTTGATAGAGGTCCAGAGTGGCCAAGCCACCTGTCCAGAGACACAGAGCCAATCTGTGGCAGGGGCAGTGGTAAGCTCAGGTCAGGGCTGGCTAGCTGGCTCTGCCTGGGGCATCCACCTCACAGAGGCACCACAGCTCCAAGCGACGCCTGAAGAATCCTGTCCCTTGCAGTGTCCCGAGAGCATCTTCGTTTGCCACATCTAATCTGATCCCTGTAACAATCCTGGGTGCTAGGCAGTGGCTTTATCTTCCACTGACAGATAAGGAAATGAGACTCGGGGTAGTGAAATCAGACCCTGGACAGCAGCAGTGGCAACAAGGGCTATGGAAAGGGAGGGTGGTGAATCCAAGCTCCAGGTTGTTGTGTAGTCCGGGGCAAATTTTCTGATCCTCTGAATGACAATATAAGCTGGTGGCCAAGGGTTTGGAGTGAAAAAAAAAAAATCAACCAACTCAGATTGTGGTCCCTATTCTGTTACTTACCAGTTGTGTGATCTTGGCCAAGTTACCTAACATCTCTGGGCCTCCCTGTCTTCTTCTGTAGAGATAATAATAGCTTCTACCTACAGGATCGCTGCAATGATTGAATGAAATAATAGATGCCAAGCACACAACAGTGCACGGCACATAAGCATTCAATAAACGGTGACTCTGATGATATCCTGACTCTCAAATGGGGATGCAAGTGCCTGGGAGAGGAGGGCTGTGTTGAGAGAAAAATTTTACGGCCCTTGCAGGGTGCGAGAGAAGAGAACGTGGTCAGGGATGAAAAGATGGTCTGACTTGTGTGAGCTGGGCCTATGCAATCTGAAAGGTTATCGAATGACTGCTTGTCAGGAGGAGGCGTTGGAAGGTCAGGTCAAAGGTGGCTGACTCACATATTTCCAGCCCAAAGTGGTCTTGCAGTTCTCGCAGTGGATGTCAGCGACAGCATGGAGGCCGGTCAGCAGCACCCGCTCCTCGGCTGGCCCGCAGCCCACGTTCACCCTGTGGGGACATAGGGCAGTCCCAGGGAGGGTTCTGACATCACAGGGCCCCCCTCAAGCACTGTGCCTGTCCTGATCATCCAAGAGACGATGCTCACAGTTTCCTGCCTGCACCGGGAATTCTGGGAGTCTCAGCAGGATGTCAGGGGTCATAGGTCACAAAAGAGGTCAGGGAAAGCAAGAAGGGAGGCCAGATACTCACACAGAGTTGAAGAGGTAGGCACGCCCCTGACTGCCCTGGAAGGACTAAAGGGTGGGGGGGGGTGGGAAGAGAGGAGGGGGTCAGGGCTGCCGGTGGGGAGCTGCCAGGCAGCCCCTATAGCTTCCAGCCCCACTGTGGCCTGGTTGGTTACCTTGGAGATGAGGTCGTCGTGGTTGGCCAGGTGAGCGCGGCAGTGGGCACAGCTATACCTCCGGTGACAATCATCCAAGTAGGCCTGAAACGTCTTGGGCTTTGAAATCCGCACCATGGCGGGGGCCGGGGGCAGTGGCCCCACGCGGGGAGCGGCCCACGGGGAGCAGAGGGAGCCCAGTGCCTGCCAGGGAGGGAGTAGGTGGGCAGTCAGGACCTGGGCCACACACATGCAAGGCACTCCCAGAGCCGTGGGGACTCTCTCTGTCACACTCGGCTGCTCTCTGCTTTCCCTAGAGCCAACAGCCTCTCCAGGGACCAGAGGCTCTTGGCTTTGACTCAGTGAGGAGGCCTGAGGTTGCATCAATGGGGAAACTGAGGCTCGGAGGAGCCCAGGGTGAGTCACCCGCTTGCTTCCTGCCTCACCCTTGCTGACCTGGCACTGAAGCTGGAGGAAGGGGCTTTGGAGGGGCTGGGCTGTCAGTTCCCAGTTTCAGGGGAGCATAGGCGGGTAGGCATTGGTTGGTCCTTGCAACCTAATCTGGAGGGCAGTGGGGGTTCACTGGGGGTTTAGGGGGTTAATCGGCGGGAGGGTCCCCCACCTGGAGGGGGCGGGAGGCCTTGCCGTGAAGGTGGAGGGTCACCTAGGAGGGGAGGGGCTCTCACCTGCGGGTGCCAAGGCCTCCTCTACGCCCAGGGGCTCTTACCTGCATCGCGGAGCCTTACCTGGACCCCGGGGCTCACCTGGGGCGCGGGGGTGGGGGCGGGCGCCGGGGGAGGGGGCAGTCCTCGCCGGCGGGGCGGGGGCGCGGGGCGACGCGCAGCCCTGACGGCGCGGGCCTCACCTCGCCTGGGCGCGCGGGGCCCGGTCCGCCGGGGTGGGCTGGCCTGGGAGTGGGGGGGCGCTCCTTGCGGGCGCCGTCCCCCCCGGCCCGGGTTCGCAAGCTCCTGGACTTGTTTACACCGAGCCCAGCTGCTGCCGCCGCTGCGGCGGGAGGGGGAGGGAACCCGCCTCCCATCCCGACGGCCGCCGTGGCCAATGGGCGCGCTGCATGCAAATGAGGGGGCGCGTCACTCGGCCGCCGGCGCAGGCCCTGGCTGCCCCTCCCCCGCCGCCCGCACCCGCCGGCCCGGAAATGCGGCGGCGGCCCGCGCGCCCCGGGCCTGCTCGCATTCTTGCTCGCGGTCCGCGCAGGGGCGAGGTCGGAGGGTCTAGGCCGGGCGTGGGGCGGGGAACCGGGTGGCGCTGGGACGCGCGCCCGGGGGAGTTGAATCATAACGACCCGCGTTTGCCCACCGCTCATGCTCGGCTGAATCCCCGCATCAATCCCGTGAGGCCGTTTCTCCCGTTGGCTCCACTGTTCTGGAGGCTGAGGCCCAGGGAGGTCTCGCGGCTCCCCAGGTTATCCAGCTGGTACGAGGTGAAGCTAGAATTCTCAGGGTGGGCCCATTCCATGGCCTTTGCCACAGCGCCAGGGACACAGTTCACCTCTTAGCAGGGAAGAGCCAAAGGGGCGCATCCCTGGCAGGACCCTGGCAGCCAGGGCCTCGGACTAGGCAATTCCTACATCACCTCCCTCCAGGCACCCCTCGGATGCCCCTGTCCTCCAGGCTGGGTTAGGTCTGATCTCAGGGCATGTCTGTTTCAACACGCGTCTGCAGTTCTTACCCTTGTCTTTCTCACTGCAGTGGGCCCGGCCTGGCCTAGAGGAGGCGCTCAACAAGTATCTGTAAAATGTGAATGTGAAGTTCATTCAGTGAATGTGGCCCTGGGGCTGGAGAGGGCACAGGCGTTCTGGGAGCTTCTGGAGAAGACCTGGGAGGAGAAGGTTGGAATAGCGGAGGCAGCAGAGGGGCTGGGTGAATTCAGCAGTCCCACCCAGGCCCATCCTCTGCAGCCGAGGAGGAGGTTCACAGGGCAAGACATGGGAGAGATCAAGTCTCCTGCCCTGTGCCTGGGCTGTTGATGGCCTCAGGAAAATGGAACCATATCTGTCGCTGTCAAGTGGCTGGGGGCCAGGACACCTGGGTTGGCAGTGAGGGGACATTCCTGAGGAGAGTGGAGGCCAGGCTGACAGGGTGTGCCAGGATGACGAGAATGTAGTGGAACCAGTGGGTCAGGCTCCTGAGAGCCCCAAGCTCCAGCCTCAGGGCTGGCCTGTTCCCTCCTAAGCTGCCATCTTGACATCTTCAGGACCCACCCCTCTACTCCTCACCCTCAGCACAACGATGTGATCGAAAGGCAAATATTTATTTTTCAGGAAGAGAAACAGGAGAGGGTGAGGCCTCTGGACTTAGGAGGTCCGGGCAGCTGGTTCATGGTTGTCCAGGTAGTGCCTCAGGGCTGTGGGATAATCTGTCATGACGCCAGAGGCTCCCACGCTGAAGGCCGCTTCAAAATCCGACTCATCATTAAGGCACCAAAAGACCACCTGAGCAGGGAGGGAGGGGGCTTGAAATTTCTGAACAATTTTACATCTAGACCTGCCTTCTTGTCTATGGAGACCTCCCAGCAGCAGTAGGCTGGGGCTGATTGTTAAATTCTCAGGAATTTTGCAAAGTGGTTATTAAACCCAGCCATTATTAAAAATTAAATCATAGCTCGGGCACCATGGCTCATGCCTGTAATCTCAACACTTTGGGAGGCTGAGGCAGGAGTTGAGGCCAGGTGTTTGAGATCAGCAAGTGAGACCCCCACCTCTACAAAACACGTTTTAAAAATTAGCTGGGTGTGGTGGTGTGCGCCTGTGCTCCCAGCTACTTGGAAGGTGAGAGAATTGCTTGAGCCCAGGACTTTGAGGCTTCAGTGAGCTATGGTTGCACCGCTGTACTCTAGCCTGGGCGACAGAGCAAGACCTTGTCTCAAAAAATAATAATAAATAAATTATATAAACATAATTAAATGAATTATTAAAACAACAGTGGCCAGGGGTGGTGGCTCACACCTGTAATCCCAGCACTTTGGGAGGCTTAAGACAGGTGTATCAGCTAAGATTAGGAGTTCAAGACCAGCCTGGCCAACATGGTGAAATCCATCTCTACTAAAAATACAAAATTAGCCAGGCATGGTTTCGGGTGCCTGTAATCCCAGCTACTCAGGAGGCTGAGGCAGGAGAATCACTTGAACCCAGGAGGCAGAGGTTGCAGTGAGCCAAGATCCTGTCACTGCACTCCAGCCTGGGTGACAGATCAAGACTGTGTGTCAAAAAAAAACCCAAAAAACAAACAGTAGTATGTACTCAAAGCATATCTCGTCCTAATCTTCCTAAGCAATTTCCTATTACTGTGTTTTTGAAGTTATTAGGCCTGCTGAAGCTGTAAGATGGAAATACTAGATGATGGGGTGTCACCACAAATCTCTTCCCATTCTTCATTTAGTGGCTTCATGTTGGCAGCCTGAAACTGGCCAAGGTGGGAATATTTAAACCAGGAAAATTAATGCTCAGATCAGGGCTTTATTTGTTCCTCTTTGAGAGCTGTTTGTTGACCAACCACTTACCAGCACCGCCCTCCCCTAGTCCCCTTGCCTCCGCTGCCTACCCCAGCTCCCGCAGCTCTGCCCCTTCCCTGCTCTCCTGCCCTTTCCAGTGGGCACTGAGGTAGGCAGAGATGGGAATTTTTTATTTTATTAAAAATACAGACAAGTTCTCTCTGTTTTGCCAACACTGGAGTGCAGTGGTGTAATCATGGCTCACTGTAGCCTTGATCTCCCAGGTTCAAGGGATCCTCCCACCTCAGCCCCCTAACTAGCTGGGACTACAGGTGTGCACCACCATGCCCAGTTAAATTTACTTACTTAATTAATTTTTGAGACAGTCTTGCTCTGTCGCCCAGGCTGGAGTGCAGTGGTATGATTTCAACTCACTGCAATCTCTGTCTCCTGGGTTCAAGCAATTCTTGTGCTTCAGCCTCCCGAGTAGCTGGGATTCTAGGCACCCACCGCCATCCTCTGTTAATGTGTACCTTTTTAGTAGAGATGGGGTTTCACCATGTTGGCCAGGCTGGTCTTGAACTCCTGGCCTCAAGTTATCAGCCTCCCAAAGTGCTGGGATTACAAGCGTGAGCCACCATGCCAGGTCTCTGCATTTTTCTTTCCTTTCCCTTTTCTTTTCTTTTTTTCCTGTTTCCCTCCCTCTCCTTCTCCCTCTCCCTCTCTCTGGCTCTCACTCTTGCTCTCTCTCCTCTCTCTCTTTCAAGACAGAGTCTGGCTATTTCTCCCAGGCTGGAGCGTGGAGTGCAGTAGCGTGATTCTAATTATAGCTCACTGCAGCCTCGAACCCCTGTGCTCAGGTGATCTGCCCATCTCAGCCTGAGTGGCTGGGACTGCAGGTGTAAAAACTACTGCACCTGGCTAATTTTTAAATTTTTGGTAGAGATGGGGGTCTCAGTGTGTTGCCCATGCTGGTCTTAAACTCCTGAGCTCAAGTGATCCTCCCACCTTGGCCTCTCAAAGTGCTGGGATTACAGGCGGGAGCCACTGTGCCCAGCCTCTGCCTATGGCATTTCTTCCCTGTGCCCTTGATGGAAAGCTCTCATCCCTAGTGCCATAGTGCCTGGTATATTCTCAAGGATGGTTTACAAATTAAATTATCTGGTTGAAGCTGATGCTCAGGGGAGAGGGTGGGTGGGTGGGCTTGTTTTCTCCCTTCTCTCATCTTTCCAGCCCCTCCCATCAGGGATCAGGATACATCATTGTTGTCATCATAATAATTAACATTTATCAAGCCCTTAATAAATACTGGTTATGCCCGGGCTCGGTGGCACACGCCTGTAATCCCAACACTTTGGGAGGATGAGGCAGGTGGATCAGGAGGTCAGGAGTTTGAGACCAGCCTGGCCAACATGGTGAAACCCCGTCTCTGCTAAAAATACCAAAAAAATTAGCCAGGCATGCATGGTGGCGCATGCCTGTAATCCCAGCTACTCGGGAGGCTGAGGCAGGAGAATTGCTTGAACTGGGGAGGTGGAGTTTGCAGTGAGCCGAGACTGTTCCATTTCACTCCAGCCTGGGCAACAGAGCAAGACGTCTCAAAAAAAAAAAAAAAAAAAAAAAAGCACTAGTTACATATCCATATGTTGGCAGTGTTGGGTTAAGAAAATGTGTGTGTGGCCAGTGTGGTGGCTCACACCTGTAATCCCAGCACTTTAGGAAGCCAAGGTGGGTGGATCACTCGAGGCCAGGAGTTTTAGACCAGCCTAGCCAACATGGTAAAATGCTGTCTCTACTAAAAAAAAAAACACACAAAAATAAACTGGGTGTGGTGGCGGGCACCTGTAATCCCAGCTACTCAGAGGGTGAGGCAGGGAGAATCACTCGAACCCAGGAGGCAGAGGTTGCAGTGAGCCAAGATTGTACCACTGCACTCCAGCCTGGGTGACAGAGCAAGACTGTCACACAAAAAAGAAACGAGAGAGAGAGAGAGAGAGAGAGAGAGAGAGAGAGAGAGAGTGTGTGTGTATCCAGAAGAGTTAAATATACCATTTTCCCATTTTAGGGATAAAGAAACTGAGACTCAGGTGAGGTCACCTGCCTGAGCTATGCAGCTAATTGGCAGCAGAGTGGGACCAGAACCCTATTGCCAGGCCTGCATGCAGTGGGAGTGGTGGTCAAGGCCTCACCTGCACCCCTCGCTCCTCCAAGTGTCGGATCAGACTCTTCCTCATGATCACCCTGGGGGTTGGGACAGGGGAGGTGATGATAAGAGGGGACCTGGGAGAAGGGCAGCAGCAGGTCTCTATGGGGACACTCCACCTAACCATCTTGCCCACCTCACCATTTCGAAACCACAGCCAACAACTGGTTCAGGCAAGAGCAGGAAAATGGGAAATAGGTCCTGCAGAGAGAAGGAGGTGGGGTCAGCCCCTAGGGTTTCCCCTGTCCCAGAGGTGGGGTGGGGTGGTAGTGTCCCCCCCGCCTCCGACCAGGGTAGTGTTGCCCTCCCGTCCCCCCGAGTCCCCCAGAATAACCCTTGCAGTTGCCCTAATGAACAATTCACCCATTGTTCAGAGATCCTGACCACCACGCTTTGAGGGTGTGGCCCTCCAGTCACCATTCAACAGATAAGAAGTCTGGGCCTTAGAGAGCTAAAGGGACTTGCTAGGCCCAGAGCAGAGCAGTGGTGGTGCTGGGGCCAGGATCTGGCTCAGTTCCAAAGCTGGATACCCAAGCTGGAGGTACTCCTGGTTGGGCCTGGCCAGCTTCTTATTTATTTATCTTATTAATTTATTTATCTTATTATTAAAGCAATTTTTTTTTTGAGTTCAGTCTTGCTCTGTCTCCCAGGCTGTGGTGCAGTGGCATGATCTCACGGTCTCGGCTCACTGCAACTTCTGCCTCCCGGGTTCAAGCGATTCTCCTGCCTCAGCCTCTCAAGTAGCTGGGACTGCAGGCACACACGACCACATCCTGCTATTTTTTGTGTTTTTAGTAAAGACAAGGTTTCACCATATTAGTCAAGCTGGTCTTGAACTCCTCACCTCGTGATCCGCCCACCTTGGCCTCCCAAAGTGCTGGGATTACAGGTGTGAGCTACCACGACTGGCCTAAAAAAGTTTTTTTTTAGAGACAAGGTCTCATTATGTTGCCCAGGCTGGTCTCGAACTCCTGGACTCAAGCAGTCCTCCTGCTTCAACCTCCCAAAGTGTCAAGATAGTAAGCGTGAGCCAGCTGGATGCAGTGGCTCATGCCTATAATCCCAGCATTTTGAGAGGCCAAGGCAGGTGGATCACTTGAGGTCAGGAGTTGGAGACCAGCCTGGCCAACATGGCAAAACCTTATCTCTATTAAAAATACAAAAATTAGCTGGGCATGGTGGTGCATGCCTGTAATCTCAGCTACCTGGGAGGCTGAGGTGGGAGAATTGCTTGAACTGGGGAGGCAGAGGTCACAGTGAGCCGAGATTGCACTACTGCACTCCAGCCTGGGCGACAGACAGAGTGAGACTCCATCTCAGAAAAAAAAAAAAAGTGGCAGCCACTGTGCCCACTGGCCAGCTTCTTGAGACCAGACATGGCTTAGTGGGTTGGCCCCTAATTATCCCACTCCAGGTGTGACTTTAGAGGCCCTTTATAGTGTCCTAGGGCAGGCTTTGGGGTCAGACCCAGGGAAAACCCAAGCTCTGGATTTCCGGCAGTGTGACCTTGGGCAAATCACAGAACCTCTCTGGGCCTCAGATTCTCCAGGTACCATGGGGGTCATGATTCCTATACCTCCTGGGGGTGCTGCAAGGTAAAAGTCAAATAACCCTAAAGATGTGAAAACGCTTTATAAATCCTGTATAAAAGGTGGTACACAAACATCATTGAATGACTTCTTTGCAGCAAGGGATTGTGGGGGCTCAGTGGGACTTCCCTCTCAGTGTGGACAACCACAGAGGGGAGCAGAAGGCTCTGGGACGACCACAGAGAAGCTGTCAGAAAGCAAAGGGGGACCGGGCCCTGGGGCTCAGGCCTGCAATCCCGCCACTTTGGGAGACTGAGGCAGGAGGCTTGCTTGAGCTGAGGAGTTCAAGACCAACATGGGCAAAGTGAGACCTTGTCTCTACAAATAATTTAAAAATTAGCAAGGTGCAGTGATGCACGCCTGTCCTCCCGGCTACTCAGGAGGCTGAGGCAGGAGGATCTCCTGAGCCCAGGAGGTTGAGGCTGCAGTGAGTCATGGTCTGGCCACTGCATTCCAGCCTGGACAAGACTCTGTCTCCAAAAAAAAAAAAAAATTGTTTTTATAAAGCAAAAGGAGGGGCCAGGCCCAGGCCTAAGTGCCAGAGAAGTATCTAAATTCCTGATACTTTCCCCAGCTGTTACTTTGTTAACCCCTGCCTTCCTGCAGAACACTTACTTGCCCCTTTCTTCTCAGAGTCTGAGACAGCCATGCTATATAGTGAATGAATGTCTCCCCAGCCAGACTGTAAGCACATGGAGAACCTCCTCCCACCCTCACTGGTCTTATTGACATTATGAATGCACCTTGGACAGAACAGACATTCAATAAAATAGGCTAGATGAACTGAGATGGATAAATGAGCCCTCTCTTCTAAAAATCAATACACATTTGCACAGAATTTCAGGGGGTTCACAGTTCCCTTAGTATTCATGAATGCTGGGTAAGAATCACTGTCCTTAAAGGACCTTGGGGGTTATCTCTCAGGGGAGCCAGCTGGGGAGATCCGAGCTCCTCCTCCACAGGGGACCCTAAGCAATGGGGCGTTATTCTGAGGTCCACCCCCCGCAACCCCGTACCTGTTGATGATGTTGGGCAAGAAGCAGAAGAAGAACTTCTCGGGGATTGGGAGGAAGGGCAGCAGCCCCAGGTAGTAAGAAAGCAGCACCCAGAATCCTCGGCTTATTGTGAAGGACTGGGGCATCTCGGGGTTCTGGGGAGGCAAGGAGAGGTGTGAGAGAGGATCTGTCTGCTCTGGGGAAGCAGAGAAGAGGCATGAGCTGCAGCGGGGCCATGGTGGGCATTTTGGAGGCCCTAGTACCTGCAGGATCCAAGTTACATCTTGGGGTTGGGCATGGTGGTTCATGCCTGTAACCCCAAGCACTTTGGGAGGCTGAGGCGGGCAGATCACCAGAGGTCAGGGGTTCAAGACCAATATGGTGAAACCCTGTCTCTACTAAAAAATTTAAAAAATTAGCTAGGCGTGGTGGTGTGCGCCTGCAATCCCAGGTACTCGGGAGGCTGAGGTATGAGAATCGCTTGAACCTGGGAGGCAGAGGTTGCAGTGAGCTGAGATCGTGCCACTGCACTCTAGCCTGAGCTACAGAGAGAGACTCTGTTTCAAAAAAGAAAAACAGAAAACAAAGTCACATCTTGGCTTTGTGTTCAAGGCCTGAGTTCACACCCTTTCCATTGCCACCGCCATGCCACTGGGAACACTCCCAGACCCCTCTAGCTTGGGTCTCCAGGCTGGGTGGCCTCCAGCTCCCAGGAGGAGGGGCCGCTAGAGTGGGAAGGGGATGGAGGTGGGGGGCAGGGAGGGGGACGAACTCACAGCAGCCTTGCATTTCTTCATGATGGAGCTCTTCTCCGAGGCCCAGATGGTGATTTCATTACGGTCAAAGCGCCTCACCAAGCCTGCTATCTGAGAGGAGGAGAAGGAGGTGACGGGAGAGCCAGGCCTCTCTCCTGCCCCAGGTGGCTACCCTAGCCCTGCCTGCAGCACCACCTCACGGATGAGCTCTTCGTTCTTCTCTTTGATCTCCACGCTCATGGGTGTCCTTGGGAACCTCTGGAACAGGTCCTCCAGACGCACCATGCACCGGTCTGTCCCGTGAGCAAAGTGGCCTGGCGGGTGTGGGAAGAGGGGGTCAGAGAGGGAAGCCAAGGTGGGGGTCCGGGGAAGGCGGGCATGGCCCAGGCAGGGCTCGAAGCCCTTGCTCTCACCTGGAGAGAAGTAAACCTCCAGCTCCTCCTTGTAGAGGGGCAGGTCCTGGGGAGGACAGGAAGGATGTCACTAGAGGCCCGCATCAGGCATGGCAACTCTCAGGGTGGGGGTTGGGGTGTCGGGGGAGAGCCCACCTCAAAGTTCAGGCTGCTCACATCTCTGTTCAAGCCTGACTGACGGTACAGGTTCTCATCATGTGACACCACCACCACCCTGTCCCGTGTCAGCTGACAGTCGAGCTCCAGGAGGTCCGAGTGCTGGGCCATGGAGCTGTGGGGGCGAAGGTCAGTGGGGGGCAGAGGGGCAGGGGACTGGGATGATGGGCATGGTGGTGGGAAGGTGGCGGAGAATGTGAGGGCAGAGTTCACGGTGGGATGTGCAGGCCACCTCCAGGGGGCTGCAGTCACCCAGTTAGGAAATGAATGGCGTCCCTTGCTATGATGCAGTGCACAACCTGCACACCCTCACGTGGCAGCCTGGCCAGGGGCAGATACACTCACTTCTCCATGGCCTCCATGGTGTTCTCCAGCAGCTCTCCAGATCCTGTAGGGGGCACTGGCGTGGGACCCTGGGGCTTGGGGTCTAGGGGCCTGGCCCGACTTCATTACCCACATTCCCTCTCTGGGCTCCGTCCTCCCTCTGGCCTCACCTCCCGAGCCAGCCCAGGCTGCACCAGCCTCTCCTTCCTTGTCCACGCCCTGCCCTCCCACCTCGCTCTCCTCCTCTCTTGGTCTCTGCCCTGTCTCTAGCATCCACCCCTTGGACCTACCCCTCTCTGCTGTCCACTTTGGCGCCTGTTCTCACCCCGACCCAGCTCACCTCCTCGGTGGGCTCCCAGGCGGACGCGGAAGTTGGGAGCCCGGGGCATGTGCAGCAGGTAAGGCCGGCGCAGGAAGAAGATGGAGAGCATGGCATAGCTGCCCAGGGCGGGGAGGGCATAGTACAGGAAAAGGCTCATGACTGCACTCCTGCAGAAGCTCCCACAGCCGCACGCTCAGCCGTCCAGGGACTCTGCTGCCTGCCTAGCCGGTGTGGGCCGGCTCTACTACTGGCCACCGCCACGCCCCTGGGACCTGCTGAGCCTGCCGCTGGGCTGGCTCAGAGCCAAGCTGCAGGGTTCGGCTGAAGCCAGGGTAGTATCAGGAGATGAGGCAAGCAGCCCTGACCCTCATATCCCTGGGTCCTTCCCAGACCCCAGCACCCACCCTGTCGTGGCCACATGAGGGGAGTAAAAACCACCCAGGACTGTTAACACCTCTCCGTCCCACTGGCACTTGGTGGCCAGGGCATTCAACATGCCAGTTCTGTTCCCTTCCCATTTCAGAGGTTCCAGGGTATGTAGGGTGCCCCTGAGTCACATCAAATCACCCCCAGCCAGTTAGACAGGAAGCCATTAGCAAGAGGACAGGACAGTGACTAAGGGGAAAATTGACCCCCTTCTTTCTAGGAGTCTGGAGCTCCTCAGGGGCCCATCCCCAGCCCTGGGCAGTGGGAGTGAAGGGCACCAGGCCCGGGAAAGCCCGAGCCAAGCAGCAGCTGGGGTGCTGGAGTCCGTCTTCAGAGCCGCACGGGGCAGGGCAGGTCGTCGCAAACACAGACAGAGCCAGGGGCAGCCATAGACACATCTCTATATTTATATATTAGACGGGCCAAGGAGGTGGTGGGGGCGCCGGGCTCTCCACGCCCCCCAGCTCCACTCCGCTCACCACACACAGAAGCAGTGAGGGCACTCAAAGTGGCAGCTTCGACGGGAAGGGGCTTCAGCTTGGCCCGGCTCCGAGGGGATGCTAGCCCTTGAGACTAAGGAATGTTCCTTCAGGGACACTAGGGAGGGGTTTGAATGAGATGAGGGGACAGGCCTGGCCCTGAGTCCTACTCAACACCCCTCACCCTCCACCCCCGCCCCTCAGCAGGTCGGGCAGCCAGAGCCCTTCCATTCCAGAACTGCAGAGACTGGGACGCTGGGGAAGGGAAGGGCACAGCAGCAGCAGCGGGAAATTGAACTGGGGCCACCTGAGCCTCCCAGGCCCTGTGGGGAAGGCAGGTGGGGAGGGGGAGGCCTTGGCCTGCCTGAAGCTGGAGGCCTGAGCAAAGGAGAGAGGTGGCCAGGCCCATGTTCCACCCCGGCTGGGCTGCCAAGGTCTGAGCTGGGCACAGTGTCCATTTTCTAACAGTCCGGCGGGAGAGGGGCAGGAGAGAGGCAGCTCCTAAAGAGAGAAGCAGGCAGGAGAGGAGTCATTAGCACCCTCCAGCAGACCCGATGGAGCCCTGACATCACCCTCACAGCTGGGCAGGCTGGATCTGTTTCCTTATCTGTAAATGGAGATAATAATAGTACCTAGCTCGAGGTACTGCTGTAAGATTAAAAGAATTAATACATGTAAACCTCTTAGAACAATGCTTAGGGCTTTACGCTTTCATTATTAGAACAGTCTTGGCCGGGCGTGGTGGCTCATGCCTGTAATCCCAGCACTTTGAGAAGCCGAGGCAGGTGGGTCACTTGAGCCCAGGAGTTGAAGACTGGCTTGGGCAAATAGTAAGACCCCAACTTAAAAAAAAAAAAAATTAGCCAGTTGGAAAAGCTCATCCAGCTACCTGGGAGGATCCCTTGCACCCAGGAATTTGAGGCTGCAGTGAGCTATGATTGTGCCACTGCATTCCAGCCTGGGCAACAAGTGAGACACTGTCTCAAAAAAAACAAAAACAAACAAACAAAGATAAATAAAACTGTTTCCAGGAAACTGAGGCACAGAGAGGAGAGGTGACTTGCCTAATGTCACACAGCACTTACTAAGTGGCACAGCTGGAGTTTGAGCCCAGGTGTGCTGCCTTCTTCCTATCAGGCCACAGCTGGCCAGAGACAGGAAGAGACTGGAGGAGGCAGTGTGGGTGGGGGCAGGCCCAACGGGGTCCCACAGCTACGTGAACTGCTGACCTGGCAGCAGGTGTGAGGAGGCCTGGCAATCTGGGTCAGGCTGGGTGATACTGGGCCCCTCCCAAAGCAATCATGGCTCCACCTGCTTCTGCCACACCCAGAGCTGAGGCCTGGCTCAGGTCCTCACCTGGGTGACAGGGGCCCTGAGTAACCTCTTGCCTCTTTGCTAGTTCTGTTCCCAGAAGGAGATCAGAATGGCTCCTGGGGCTGGAGGATGCAGGGTGTTGACAAGTAGAGACATTTGGGGTTAGAGGACTGGGTGGGCCATGAGTCTGGGTAGTCCTTGGGCATTTTTTTTCTTTTTTTGAGATAGTCTCACTGTTGCCCAGGCTGGAGTGCAGTGGTGCAACCTCCACCTTCCGGGTTCAAGAAATCCTCCCACCACAGCCTCCTGAGAAGCTGGGTCTTATAGGCCTGCGCCACGACGCCTGGCTAATTTTTCTATTTTTAGTAGAGACAAGGTTTCACCATGTTGGCCAGGCTGGTCTCAAACTCCTGACCTCAGGTGACCCACCTGCTTCAGCCTCCCAAAGTGTTGGATTACAGGAGTGAGCCACCGCACCCAGCTAATTTTTGTATTTTGAGTAGTTTTTGTATTTTTGTGTGTGTGTAATTTTTGTATTTTTTTGTAATTTTTCTATTTTTAGTAGTTCCACCATGTTGGCCAGGCTGGTCTTGAACTTCTGACCTCAGGTGATCCACTCGTCTTAGTCTGTCTCCCAAAGTGCTGGGATTCCAGGCATGAGCCACCACGCCCAGCTCCCTGGGCACCTCTGATGTCACCAGACACATGAAGCATGGGTGCGGGGCAAGCTTGCAGCTTTAGAGAGAGATAGAGATAGAGATAGTTGTAGGTGTGGATATAGAGCTAGAGATCTATATTTAGTATCAGTGTGTCTGTGTGCGGGCCATGGGGACACTCACCAGGCCCCAGGGCACAGGATGTCTGTCTGGGTTAGGGGGCCTCCAGCGCCCCAGGCTGGAAGCGTGCTGTCTCCTGGAAGATGAGCTCCTTCAGCCGCTCCTTGGGTAGGTCATCCAGCTCCATGTCGAAGGTGAAGGGCTCCTCGGCCACTGGCTGGGGTGGCAGAGACAGCAAGGCTCAGGCGCGGTGTGGGGGATGCCCACTGGCTCCCCTGCCCGCAGCCCCGCTGCTGCTGGCGCTGGCCCACCTCATCCGTTGGGTCATAGTACTGCTCCAGGTAGGGGTGTGCCAGTGCTTCCTCCACTGTGATCCGTTTGTTGGGGTTAAAGGTTAACATCCGGTCCAGCAGGTCAAGGGCTATGGAAGGGCAGGAGTCAGGGGTCACATGGAAGGCTGGAGGAGCTCCCAGCATTGCTTTGCTTCTCTGTGCCCAGGGCCTGTCTCCTCCGGTGGCTGCTGGGCTCACGCACCCTCCATGGCTCCCAGGGTTTATCCCACACCCGCCCCCATGTCTCTCATACCTTTGGAGTCCGACTTGGGGAAAAGCTTGGCCCAGGCCACCTTGGTCTTGGAGGGCAGAGACTGTAGGTAGTTTCGGGCCTTCATGTTGATGATACAATTCAGGTCCTCTTGGGATGGGGAGCCCAGGATGCCTGTGGATAAGGAGGTGACTTGGTAAATGATCACCTCCTCCTCCTTTCTGGGAACAGAACAGGCAACAGGGCAAGAAAAAGACCCCCCAGCCCAGCAACCCATGCCAATCTCTTAGTTACCTCTTAGTCATTAGCATGGTGGTACAGAGCAAGGGGGCTGGATTCAGGCAGACCGAGGCTCAAATCCTAGGTCTGGTGCCTCCTTAGGTGTGGGACTTAGCCTTGCTTTTCCCATTTATCCAGTAGGGATAATATCTATACCTCATTGAGGTACTATGAGATGCTGGAGGCGCCCCGTACATGGTGATATCCCTGACTCGGACTCTCAAGAAATCTCACCTAGGAATAGCTAAGTATCCCCCACTCCGTCAGCCAGGACTCCCTCACCCAGAATGTGGTTGAGCTGATCCAGGTAGTGCTTGCCAGGGAAGATGGGCCGGTTGGAGAGCATCTCAGCCAGAATGCAGCCCACAGACCAGATGTCGATGGACTTGGTATAGCCCTGGGAGAAAGGAGGAAGTGATGGGCTCCCGGGACAGCCTCAACAGGGTCCTGCTGTCTGTGCCAGGCCACCACCCCAAGCTAGATCCAATACCAGGCAGAAGGCAGAGGCCTAGAGGGCTCCACTCTCAGCTTCCTTGCAGAGCCCAAGGCCCAGAGGGTGGAATAGGGGTCAGTGCCTGGCTCAGAGGTAGCTCCAGGGCTTCCTGGGACCTGGCCCCTTCCCTTCAGGAGTGGGCAGCCCCTCCTACCTTGGAGTTCAGCATGATCTCTGGGGCCCGGTACCAGCGTGTAGCCACATACTCCGTCAGGAAGCCGGTGTGATCGTGCTCAGGATCAGCAATCCGGGCCAGGCCAAAATCGCAGATCTGGAATCGGACCCAGCTGCTAAGCTCAACGCTCAAGGCCTCCGCAGCCCAGGTAGTCACTCCCCCTTGTCTTTGCTTCTGCTGTCCCCCTGGCTTGCAGTGTTCTCCTGCCCATGGCTTCCACTGGTCACCTGGAAGCCCCAGACCCTGGGGGAGGAGACAGGTGCCCAACCCTCTGACCTTAAGGTCGCAGGTGGTGTTGATGAGCAGGTTGGAGGGCTTTAGATCCCGGTGGAGGACATTGGCGGAGTGGATGTACTTGAGGCCCCGCAGGATCTGGTAGAGGAAGTAGCAGATGTGGTCATTGCTCAGCTGCTGGCTTTTAAGCAACTTGTACAGGTCAGTCTCCATTAGGTCCTGCACAATGTAGCTGAGGATGGTTCCAGAGACCCCCGGGCAAGGGGCATCAGGAGGCACTTGGTTAAGGAAAACAGGCTCTTCAGGCAAGGCTGCACACCTCCTCCAGCCAGGGCCCCTGGGGCTCAATAGAACTTCCAACCTGCATCGCCAGCTGGGCAAGCTGCCGTCATCACCCAGCAGCAGGGCTCTGAGCCTCTGTCGCATCGCAGCTGCTGAGCCTGAGCAAAAGGCTTCATTTCTGTGGCCTCAGTTTCTCTACTAGGGAAATGGGGATACTAATAAACTGTGGGAGGCAGGAGAACCTCACAGTTAAGAGCAGCAACGGGCTGGGTGCAGTGGCTCACGCCTCTAATCCCAGTACTTTGGGAAGCTGAGGCTGGGAGTTTGAGACCAGCCTGGGCAACATGGCACAACCCCGTCTCTACCAAAAATTCCAAAATTAACCAGGTGCGGTGGCATGTGGCTGTAATCCCAGCTACTCAGGAGGCTGAGGCACAAGAATCGCTTGAACTCGGGAGGCAGGGGTTGCAACGGGCCGAGATCTTGCCATTGCACTCCAGCCTGGATGACAGGGCGAGACTCTGCCTCAAAAATAAATTAATTAAAAAAAATAAAATGAAAACTACAAAAAGAGCAGCATCTCTGGAGTTAACCCATGGATATGTGAAATCCTCTCTCTACTACTCACTGGCTTTAAGATCTCAACTTGTCTGTGCCCCAACTTTCTCACCTAGTATGTCGGGGAAATAATGTTTTTTGTTTGATTATTTGTTTTTTTCTTTTCGTGAGATGGACTCCTGCTATGTTGCTCAGGCAGGTCTTGAACTCCTCGGTTCAAGAGTTCCTTCTGCCTTGGCCTCCCAAAGTGCTGGAAATTACAGGTGCAAGCATGAAATAATGGTTCTTTCGAGGGTGGTTGTGAAGACTAGATGAGGTGGCGCATGTAAAGCTGTCAGCCCAGTACCTGGCAAGCTGTGAGTGCTAAAGAAACATGAACTATTATTACTAATATCAATGCCTGAGTCACATGGACATCGAGGGAGTTAAATGAGATAATGTATGAACACCATCTGGTATGCAATACATGTTTGCTTAAAAATAAATGCCTGCCTTATGGGAATGGTTTGTGCAAGAAAAACGAGACACTCCCAACAGCACACTCCCACTCAAAGAAGAGTGCTTGGCCATATGTCAGAAGATGGAGGAGTAAAATGTCTTTTTCTATTTGAGGCTGAAACAAAGACTGTGAGTAAATAAATAAATAAATAAATCCACAAATGTCGTTTGGCTTGTCTCTGGAAAAATAAGTCAGGGCTATCTTTTAGAGTCTGCCTTGAGGCCAGGTGCGGTGGCTCACGCCTGTAATCCAGCACTTTGGGAGGCCAAGGTGGGTTGGTGATCTGAGGTCAGGAGTTCGAGGCCAGCCTGCCAACATGGTGAAATCTCTACTAAAAATACAAAATTAGCTTGGTGTGGTGGTGCGCACCTGTAGTCCCAGCTACTTGGAAGGCTGAGGCAGAATTGCTTGAACCTGGGAAGTGCAAGTTGCAGTGATCCAAGATCTAGCCACTGCACTCCCGCCTGGGCAACAGAGGGGGGGGAAAAAAAAAACAAAAAACAAGAGTCTGCCTTGAAGGAGTCTTCAGAGAACATCTAGACCAGCCTTGCTGTTTTAGAGCTGGGGAGGCCCAGTGAAACGCAGTGACTTGCTTCAGATCACACAGCGAGCTGGGGGTGAGCGTGGAGATTTCCTGTCCATAGTTTGTGGTGGGGGCTATAGACACCACAGTACAAATCCCCTCTCTTGGGTGGAAGGCTGGGACAGAGAGTGATTGAGTGGGGCAGGGAAGAGGTGACAGGTGTCACAAGTTGCTAACAAAAGAGCCAGGCAGGAAGTGGACAGCAAACCAGGAAAGCAGTATCAGGGGAGGACGACCAAGGCTAGGCTGTCCCCTCCCTGGGCAAAGTGCAAGTCCACAGGTGATTAGGGTGCTGCTTGGAGTGAGAAGTCCTAGAGGAAGGCCAAGTTCCCATCTGGGGGAGGGGAGGAGACAGCAACAGAAACACTTGATTTTAGGTTTTCTGGGCCTTAGCTTCCTCTTCTTTTTTTTTTTTTTTTTTTTTTGTGAGACAGGGTCATGCGCTGTCCCCCAGGCTGGAGTACAGTAGCACAATCACAGCCCACTGCAGCCTCTAACTCCTGAGCTCAAGCCATCCTCCTGCCTCAGCCTCCCAAGTAGCTGGGACTACAGTCGTGCACCACCAAGCCTGGTTAATTTTTAAATTTTTTGTAGAGATGGGGTCTCACTATGCTGCCCAGGCTGGTCTTGAACTCCTGGTCTCCAGCAATCTTCCAGTCTTGGCCTCCCAAAGTGTTGGGATTACAGACGTGAGCCATTGCATTCCACCCCTCATCTTTGAAATGGAGCTGAAAAACCCAACTCATAGGGTAGTTGGAAGGTGTAATAGCAAAAAAAGTAAATAAAGCATTGGGCATATATAGTACCTGACCCACAGTGGGCCCTCAAGAAAGGTAATTTTTTTGTTTTTTTTTTTGAGACAGAGTCTTGCTCTGTCACCCAGTCTGGGATGTAATGGCGTGATCTTGGCTCACTGCAACCTCCGCCTCCTGGGTTCAAGTGATTCTCCTACCCCTGCCTCCAGAGTAGCTGGCTGGGCTATTTTATTTTATTTTAATTTTGTATTTTTAGTAGAGATGGGGTTTTACCATGTTACCATGTTGGCCAGGCTGGTCTCCGACTCCTGACCTCAAGTAATCCACCCACCTCAGCCTCCCAAAGTGCTGGGATTACAGGCGTGAGCCACTGCACCCAGCCGACAGCTTTCTTTCTCCCTGTCTCCCTTCCAGTCTGAGGAAGGAGAAAAGAGAGGAAAGAATCATCCATTTGTTAACAAGAAGTGACTGTGGGCCGTGGCTGGGTCATGTCTCAGAACTGCAGATGTCAGAAGACAACACTCCCATAGAGACCATCCTACCCAGCTCTCCCCCTGGGGCACAGAGCAGAGAACCGACTTGCTCAAGGTCATATTGCCCGGCTACCGCAGGCCTGGATTCATCAGAGGCCTCCAAGTCCTGTAACACTGTGGCCTCTCCTCTGCAGGAAAGTTTATTTTACTGGGTTTTTTTTGGAGGGTGGTGGGGAAGATGGAAACAAAAAGCAAGTGATGGTTCCCCAGCCCAGCTCGGAGGCCATGAAGGCCAAGGTGAAGGATACACATCCCTCATGGCTTCCAGGGTGGACGCCCGAAGAATGTCTCGGATGCCGATGACATTCTCATGGCGAAAGCGCAGCAGGATCTGGATCTCCCGGAGAGTGCGCTGGCAGTAGGTCTGATGCTCGAAGGGGCTGATCTTCTTGATGGCCACTCGAGTCTTGCGCACGTGGTCATAAGCCGAGCTGAGGGGACCAGAGAGAGGCTGCTGCTGTGGCCTTACAAAGTGGGAGTCCAGGCCTGGTGGCCCCACCCAGGCCTTGGCAGGGAGAGGAGGGAGCAGGAGCTGGCTCTGGCCAATTCATAAACAATGCTGGTTCCTTCCTGCTGTGGAGGCTTGAGATCTCCAGAGAGAAAGCTGGGGACCAGCCAGGCGCCCCTTCGGTGACTTTACAAACAGAGGAAGAGACTGACCACTCACTGACTTCCCCTCTCCTCAATCCCCTCCCATTCTAGTGGCCCTGAACCCTTCGCCCCACTTCCCAGGAAAGGCTCCTTAACCCAAGACAGGTCCAAGGGTGCAGATGCTGGGGCCACACCATGGGGCAAACACAGTGGGAAAGCGGCAGCCAGGGGAGGGGCAGGAGGGAATGGACAGGGCAGGGGCGGGTCCAGAGTGAGGGACCCAGGCAGCCGGGCTGTCCCAGAGCACACGAAGGGGTGGGGGGCACTCACAGACCCCTCCCAAAACATGCAGGTGGCACTCTTGGCCCCCTCATCCCTCACTGAGCTCTTGGTGGTGGCGGGAAGGGGGTGCCAAAGCCCTGCCCCACCCTGATCTCTGTTCTTCTCCCCCAGGCTTCTTAGCACTGCCTCACAGGGAATCCAAGACACCCTTTCGCCCAGAACGACCCTCCACTGCCCCTTCACTAAGGATGTCGCCTCCCAGAGAGTACTCATCCTCTGGGCCTCGCCCCGTATCTCTAGGGTCCCCGCGGTCCCCCACATGCACTCAGATGCCCCTCCCGTCATTACGGAATGGTGGACTCAAAGCTCCAAGCCCCCTCCCCTGAGGACGTAGGCAGCGCCCCCTCCCCCAGAAAGCATTCAGGGGCCCCCTCCCTGGGACGCTCCCGATCACCCCGAGTCCCATGCCTCCCCGGGACGCTCCGCGTCTCCACGTCCCGGAAAGCGCTCGGCGCCTCCCCCTCCTCTCCCGCAAAGCCCCCTCCCCCGAAGGCACCCCCTCCCCCGGAACGCCCCCTCACCTGACCATGCCGTAAGCGCCCTCGCCGATGTACTGCAGCTGCGTGTAGCGCGGGCCCACGTCGAACGGCTGCCCCTTCACCATTTCCACTTCCCCCGGGACCCCCGGGCCGACCCCCTCGGCTCTCCGGGGCTCCCCGCCCCCCTGAGCCGCCGCCGCCGCCATCTCCACTCCTCCCCTCCCGCCGCCCTCCTCCCTCCAGCGGCCCCGCCCGAGGCCCCGCCCCTTCCCGCCCGCCTGTCACCCGCGGGGCCGCGCGCGCCAGGCCCCGCCCCCTCCCCGCCCCACCCCCGCGCGCCCCCGGCCCCAGGCGGGCCCGGGGCCGTCACGTGAGCCGCCCTGCGCGCGCCCGCCTTTCCAGCCCCAGGTGCGGGGGCCTTGGATTCCTGCGGGCTCCGTGGGCTTCAGGCCACGGGGAGGCTCGGCAACGCCGCCTCGGAGACTGTATTCACCCTCTCCTCGATGATGAAGCTGCCAGTGCGTGACCTCCCAGAGCCAACCAGCCAACGTGTGCAGGAGCCCAGCAGAACCTGGGTCCGGGATCACCCTAGATCAAAAAAATGTTCGAATAAATGAATTAAATTTTACAGATTGGGAATCTGAGAGTTGGGTTAACTAACTTGGGTAAGGTCCCTAGTAATGACAGAGCTGAGTCTCAAAATGATGTCTTTTGACACAAAGGCTCTTTATAATTCCATGCCTCTCAAAATCCTAGACTGTTTTTTTCTTTTAGAGACAGGGTCTCCCTCTGTCGTCCAGGCTGGAGTGCAGTGGTGCAATCATAGCTCACTGCAGCCTCAACCTTCTTGGGGTCAAGCGATCCTCCAACCTCAGCCTCCCGAAGAGTTGGAACTACAAGTGCATGCCACCATGCCCTGCTAATATAAAAAAATTTTTTGGGTCGGACACGGTGGCTCACACCTGTAATCCCAGCACTTTGGGAGGCCGAGTTGGGAGGGTAACTTGAAGTCAGGTGTTTCAGACCAGCCTGGCCAACGTGGTGAAACCCCGTGTCTACTAAACATACAAAAATATTGGGGCGTGGTAGTGGGCGCCTGTAATCCCAGCTACTCGGGAGGTGGAGGCAGGAGAATTGCTTGAACCCAGGAGGCGGAGTTTGCAGCAGTGAGCCAAGATCACCCACTACACTCCAGCCTGGGTGACAGAGCAAGACTCCATCTCAAAAAAAAAAGAAAAGAAAAGAAAAGAAAATAGAAAATATATGTTTTTTGTGTGTGTAGAGACTGGGTCTTGCTATGTTGCCCAGGCTGGTCTGAAACTACTGGCTTCAAGGGATCCTCCCACCTTGGCCTCCCAAAGTTCTGGGATCACACCTGTCCATCTCAGACTATTACAACTGAAGAAAGGGCCCTCAGAAACCATCCAGTCCATCCCACTCTTTTCACAGAGAAGATGCGAGCTGCAAGCTTCACAAAAACACACTGCTCCCAGGCTTCAGTAAGTAATCATGTTGTTGGTTTTTTTTTTTTTTTTTTTGTCCCTGAGAAGCTGGGAGTAGGTCCTTGGATGCATTACAGATCAAGAGACAAAATGGAACAGTAATTATGATTCTGAAATTGCTTATAATTAGATCCACAGCCAGGCAGTCTCACTCAGATTAATGCGACTGAGTTTCTGATTCCCAGTAGCCCATAGATCAGTGAAGGTTCAAGAGGTGCTAATTAGATCAATGAGTTTTTTTAGTTATTGATTTGATAAATCATTGCATGGCCCTGTGTGCAAAGCTCTGAGCTAGGTACTGGGGCTGATAAAGGATTACTGCATAGTATAATCTGTGTTTAAGAGCAAGAACACCCTGGAGCCTGATTGCCTGGGATAGAATCTCATCTTTCAAGTTCAAGTTGAATGATGAGGAATAAGAAAAAGAAGAAAAAATGAATCACATCTTTGCCACTCACTTACCCTGTGTTACCCTGGGCGAATTACCTACTGACTTCTAGTAGAGGCATCTACTCTATTGAAGAGAAAATATATAAATCAGTTTGATCCCAGTGCAGTGACTCACTTTCAGTGCTCTGTTTGGGAGACCAAGGCAGGAGGATCACTTGAGCCCAGGAATTGGAGTCTGCAGTGAGATATGATTGCACCACTGCACTCCAGCCAGGGTGATAGAGTGAGAAACTGGTCTCTACTCCTTTTTTCCCCTCCCTTTTAATAATATTGATACCTTGTCTTTAAAATAATAAATACACAGGCCAGGGGTGGTGGCTCTCACTGGTAATCCCAGCACTTTGAGAGTCCGAAGCAGGAGGATCCCTTGAGACCAGGAGTTTGAGACTACCCTGGGCAACATAGGAAGACTCCGTCTCTGTGCAAAAAAAAAAAAAATTAGCTGTGTGTGGTGGTGCGTGCCTCTGGTCCTGGCTACTCCAGAGGTAGGAGACTCGCTTGAGCCCAGGAGGTGAAGGCTGCTGTGAGCTATAATTGCGCCACAGCACTTCAGCCTGGACAACAGAGGGAGACACCGTCTCTATAATAAAAAAATAAAAAAAATTAAAAAACCAAAAGTAGGCTGGGTGCGGTGGCTTATGCCTGTAATCCTTCCCCTTTAGGAGGCCGAGGCAGGTGGATCACAAGGTCAGGAATTCAAGATCAGCCTGGCCAACACGGTGAAACCCTGTCTCTACTAAAAATACAAAAATTAGTTGGGCATGGTGGCGCATGCCTGTAATCCCAGCTACTCGGGAGGCTGAGGCAGGAGAATTGCTTGAACCAGGACCTGGGAGGAGGAGGTTTCAGGGAGCCAAGATTGTGCCACTGCACTCCAGCCTGGGCTACAGAGCAAGACTCTGTCAAAAGAAAAGAAAAAGTAGGTCGGTTGCAGTGGCTCATGCTTGTAATCCCAGCACTTTGGGAGGCCAAGGCAGGCGGATCGCCTGAGGTCAGGAGTTCATGACCAGCCTGACCAACATGGTGAAACCCCGTCTCTACTAAAAACACAAAAATTAGTCGGGAGTTGGCAACATGTGCCTGTAATCCCAGCTACTTGTGAGGCTGAGGCAGGAGAATTGCTTGAACCCGAGAGGCGGAGGTTGCAGTGAGCTGAGATCATGCCACTGCACTCCAGCCTGGGCAGCAGAGCAAAACTCCGTCTCAAAAGCAAGAAACAGAAAAACAAAAAGAAGAAAAGAAAAAGAAAGGTTGCAGAAGGTCAGGACTGAAGAAAGCCATGATGGAGACGGATCGGGGTGAGCCGAGGCATAGAGGCAAAGCATGACTTGTCCAGCATGGCTGCAGTAAAAAAATGATGAGGGTTCAGGCTGGAGAGGTAGATTAGGCCAGACTGAGGAAGGCTCTGGATTCTGGCAAGGAGTTTGGATGTTACTCAGTAAGCAGAAAAAGCCCTGGAGGGACTTTTGCCAGATCATTTTGCAGCTGCGGGAGAATATAGTGACTCAGAGAAAACACCATGGAGTTCAGCCTGCAGCCAGGTTTGCTGAGTGGGAGTGAGTTTCCCGGCACAGGAAAGGCTGGTGTATCAGAGTGGCAGGCTGCCACCTCCTGCTGCTGGAAGCTCGGAGTGTGACTGAGATTCCCCTCTAGTGACTGTGGTTAGCATTTCCTTGGAGGACAGGGCTGGGATTTTCTTTCTTTTCTCTCTCTCTTTCTTTCTTTTCTTTCTTTTTTCATTTTCTCTGTCACCCAGGCTGGAGTGCAATGGCAAGATCATGGCTCACTGCAGGCTCCAACTCTTAGGCTCAAGTGATCCTCCCACCTAAGCCTCCTGAGTAACTGGGGTTATAGGCACACAGCACCATGCCTAGCTAATTTTTTTTTTCTTTGAGATGGTAGCCTTGCTCTGTTGCCGAGGCTGGAGTGCAGTGGTGCAATCTCAGCTCACCGTGACCTCTACCTCCCAGGTTCAAGCGATTCTCCTGCCTCAGCCTTCCAAGTAGCTGGGATTACAGGCATGCACCACCATGCCTGGCTAATTTTTGTATGTTTAGTAGAGACGGGGTTTCACCATGTTGACCAGGCAGGTCTTGAACTCCTGACCCGGGATTACAGGTGTGAGCCACTGCACCTGGCTTAGCTAATTTTGAGAATTTTTGTAGAGATGAAGTCTAGCTAATAATGTTGTCCAATCTGGTCTCAAATTTCTAGGCTCAAGTGATCCTCTCATCTCGGCCTTTCAGACTGCTGGGATTACAGGCATGAGGCACTTCAGCTGGCCCCAAATTAAATCTTAAACCAGTTCTTATCTTTTTGTGATTTTCAAGGTCTGGCACTTTTTTTTTCTTTTTTAAAGACAGTGTCATGTCTGTTTGCCCAGGCTGGAGTGCAGTGGTGCAGTCATGGCTCACTGCAACCTCTACCCCTCAGGCTCAAATGATCCTCCCACCTCAGCCTCCTGAATAGCTGGGACCACAAGTGTGTATCACTAGGCTCAGCTAATTTTGGTATTTTTTGTTGAGACAGGGTTTCACCGTGTTGCCCAGGCTGGTCTCAAGTGATCCGCCCACCTTGGCCTCCCAGAGTGCTGGGATTACAGGCGTGAGCTACCATGCCCGGCCTGAAATGTTCTTTAGTCTTCTCATTATTAGTAGTAGCATTTTGATCTTTTATGACCTTGGACTTCTGAAGATTACAGGCCAGTTATTTTGTAGAATATCCCTCAGTTTGGGTTTGTCTGATGTTTTCTTGTGATTGTCATGTCACTTTGCCTTTACTATTGTATTGCATCGTTACTACTGTATTAACTTACCTTTCTTTCTTTTTCTCTCTCCCCTCCTTCCCTCCTTTCCTTCCTTTTCCTCCTTCCTTCCTTCCTTCCCTCCCTCCCTCCTGCCTTCTTTCTCTTTCTTCTCTCTCTCTCCTTTTTTTTTTTTTTGAGACAGAGTCTTGCTGTGTCACCCAGACTGGAGTGCAGCAGTGCAGTCACGGTTCACTGCAACTTCTGCCTCCCGGGTTCAAGCAATCCTCCCACCTCAGCCTCCCAAGTAGCTGGGACCACAGACATGCACCACCATAGACAGCTAATTTTTGTATTTTTTTGGTAGAGATGTTATTCATCTTGTTACCTAGGCTGGTCTTGAATTCCTGGTCTCAAGCAATCCACCCACCTTGGCATCCCAAAGTGCTGGGATTACAGGTACAGGTGTGAGCCATGGCACCTGGCCTTTCTTTTCATTTCTTTCCTTTTATTGAGACAGGGTCTCACTCTGTTGCCCAGGCTGGAGTGCAGTGGCGTGATCGTAGTTCACTGCAGCCTTGACCTCCCAGGCTCAAATGATCCCCCTTCCTCAGCCTCCTAAGTAGCTGGCACTGCAGGTACCCAACATCATACCTGGCTAATTCTTTCTGTATTTTTATTTTTTATTTTTGAGACGTAATCTTGCTCTGTCACCTAGGCTGGAGTGCAGTGGTACGATCTTGGCTCACTGCAACCTCCGCCTCCCAGGTTCCAGGGATTCTCCTATCGCAGCCACCTGAGTAGCTAGGATTACAGGCGCAGGCTGCCACACCCAACTGTTTTTTTTGTATTTTAGTAGAGATGGGATTTCACCGTGTTGCCCAAACTGGTTTCGAACTCCTGAGCTCAGGCAATCCACCTGCCTCAGCCTCCCAAAGTGCTAGGATTACAGGTGTGAGCCATTGTGCCTGGCCTAATTTTTTCATTTTTTTGTAGAGACAAGGGTCTGGCTATGTTGCCCAGGCTAGTCTTTTTTTTTTTTTTTTCCCTGAGATGGATTCTCGTTCTGTTGCCCAGGTTGGAGTGCAGTGCCACAATCTGAGCTCACTGCAATCTCCGCCTCCCAGATTCAAGCCTGCCTCAGCCTCCCAAGTATCTGGGATTACAGGCGCCCACCACCATGCCTGGCTAATTTTTGTATTTTTAGTAGAGATGGAGTTTCACCATGTTGGTCAGGCTGGTCTCGAACTCCTGACTTTGTGATCCGCCCACCTTGGCCTCCCAAAATGCTGGGATTACAGTCATGAGCCACCGCACCCGGCTCCAGCCTGGTCTTAACTAAATTCCTTTCTGTCTGTTTCCTTCCTCCTCAGATATGCCTAAAACATGGCCCTGATGAGGTTATAGTAGGCAGGAATCTTTCAGTAACAAGTCCTCAAAGACCCAGCTCAAAGGAACTCAAGCAAGAAAGGAGGCACATTGGTTTACTGACTGTGAAGGCACAGTTGGCTCCACGGTCTCAAACAGTATCATTAGGACTTTGATCCCTCTCTTAGCTCCGCTTTCTTCTGAGTTGTTCCATTCTCAGCCACCTCCTCCTCTCAGAGTAGCCAGATGGCAGCCAGTACTTGCAGATTTGTGTCTGATTTTTTCAGTAACTCCAGTAAAGGAAAGCTCTTCTCTCTGTGTCTCTCTTTCTCCCTGTCTCTGTCCCTTGTAATGCAAGACTCAGGTTTGACTCTTATTGGTTACTAGTTTTTTTGAGACAGAGTCTCCCGCTGTCACCCAGGCTGGAGTGCAATGTCATGATATTGGCTCACTGCAGCCTCCACCTTCTGGGTTCAATCGATTCTCCTGCCTCAGACTCCTGAGTAGCTGGGATTACAGGCGCCCGCCACCATGCCTGGCTAAGTTTTGTATTTTTAGTAGAGATGGGGTTTCACCATGTTGGCCACGCTGGTCTCAAACTCCTGGCCTCAAGCAATCCACTCACCTCAGCCTCTGGAAGTGCTGGGATTACAGGCATGAGCTACCATGCCAGGCCAATTACTAGTTTTGTTTGAAGCCTGTGCAAATCCTTCAACCTGAATCAATGTGGAATTGGGGGTTTAGTTATCTCTATTAGCATGACAAAGTAGGCTAGGAAAGGGGTGGCTTTCCCAAGGAAAATTGGGGCGCCATCCCCAGAAAGTGCTGAGTAGACTGTTATAGCAGTGTCTATTACAATATGTATATATATTTTTAATTCCTCCCCTCACCCTTTTTTTTTTTTTTTGGAGATGGAGTCTCAGTCTGGAGGGCAGTGACATGATCTCGGCTCACTGCAACCTCTTCCTCCCTGGTTCGAATGATTCTCCTGTTTCAGCCTCCCAAGTAGCTGGGATTACAGGCGTGAGCCACCACGCCTGGCTAATGTTTGTATTTTTAGTAGAGATGGGGTTTCACCATGTTGGTCTGGTCTAGAACTCCTGACCTTATGATCTGCCCACCTCAGCCTCCCAAAGTGCTGGGATTACAGGTGTGAGCCACAGCTCCTGGCCTAATTCCTCCCATTAACTACCAAACGAAGACCAGATTCTTTTCTCAACATTCAAGGCCCTGTTGACAGGGTCTCGCTCTGTAAATCAGGCTGGGGTGTGGTGGCATGATCTTAGCTCACTGCAGCCTTGACCTCCTGGGCTCAAGCAGTCCTCTGGCCTCAGCCTCCCGAGTGGCTGGGACTGCAGGCATGAGCCACTGCATCTGGCTCCCAAATCTATCTTTTCAGACTAGTTTCCTAGATGAACCTTTTGCTTTAGCTAAGCAGAACTTCTCAACGGCTTGCACGTCCTCCTTCTGCATCCGTGCTCATGCTGTTTCTGTTATTTGGGATGCTCCTTTTGTGAGGTGTATGTTTCCATGAAAGGAATTTTCCGTCGCCAGGATCAGTTCAAACCCCTTCAAGAGGGGTTTCCTGATATCTGGCAGCTCCACGGGGTGTATCTGTACCTCTTTCATGCCTTGGGGCAAATAGCAAATATCTACTTATGTACTCATCTTGCCCTCCTTACTAGACTGTACAGTTTTATTTTATTGAGACAAAGTCTTGCTCTGTCCAGGCTGGAGTGCGGTGGCGAAATCTCGGCTCACTGCAAACTCCACCTCCCGGTTCAAGCGATTCTCCTGCCTCAGCCTCCCAAGTAGCTGGGATCACAGGCGTGCACCACCACACACAGTTAATATATATACAGTTTTTTCCGAGATGAAGTCTTGCTCTGTCACCCAGGCTGGAGTGCAGTGAGGTCGTCTGCTCACTACAACCTCCACCTCCCGGGTTCAAGCGATTCTCCTACCTCAGACTCCTGAGGGGCTGGCATTTCAGGCACGTGCCTCTATGCCCAGCTATTTTTCATATTTTTAGTAGAGACAGGGTTTCACCATGTTGGCCAGGTTTGTCTTTAACTCCTGACCGCCTGATCTGCCCACATCGGCCTCCCAAAGTGCTGGGATTATAGGCATGAGCCATCATGCCTGGCCTTATTTTTTATTTTATCTTTTTATTTTTTAGAGACAGGGTCTTGCTCTGTCACCCAGGCTGGAGTGCAGTGGCCTGATCATAGCTCACTGCAGCCTCAACTTCCTGGGCTTAAGTAATCCTCCTTCCTCAGCCTTCTGAGTAGCTGCGACTACAGGCACAACACCCCTGGCTAATTTTTAAAAATTATTTCGGAGCTATGGTGGGGTCTCTCAGGCTGTTTCTCAGGCTGGTCTCAAACTCCTGACCTCAAGAGATCCTCTTGCTTTAGCCTTCTGAGTAGCTGGGATTACAGATGCATGCCACCATGTTCAGTTTAGATTGTACAGTTTCTTGAAGGCCATTATGCTGATGTCTTCCCTTTGAAGCCCTCTTATATTGGGTTGGTGCAAAAGTAATTTCGGGCTGGGCGCGGTGGCTCATGCCTGTAATCCCAGCACTGTGGGAGGTCAAGGCGGGTGGATCACTTGAAGTCAGGAGTTTGAGACCAGCCTAACCAACATGACGAAACCCTGTTTCTACTAAAAATACAAAATTATTGGGGTGTAGTGGCAGGTGCCTGTAGTCCCAGCTACTTGGGAGGCTACAGGAGGAGAATCAATTGAACCCAGGAGGCAGAAGTTGCGGTGAGCCAAGATTACGTCACTGCACTCCAGGCTGGGCGACAGAGCGAGACTGTCTCAAAACCAGCCAACCAAGCAACAACAAAAAAGCCAAAAGGAATTGCGGTTTTTGCCATTAGTTTTTTTTTTTTTTTTTAAGATGGAGTGTCACTCTGTTGCCCAGGCTGGAGTTCAATGGCGCGATCTCAGCTGACTGCAACCTCTCCCTCCCAGGTTCAAGCAATTCTCCTGTCTCAGCCTCCTGAATATCTAGGATTACAGGCGCCTGCCACCACGCCCGGCTAATTTTTGTATTTTTAGTAGAGATGGGGTTTCACCATGTTGGCCAGGCTGGTCTCAAACTTCTGACCTCAGGTGATCCACCTGCCTCCACCTCCCAAAGTGCTGGGATTACAGGCGTGAGCCACCGGGCCCAGCCAGTAACGTGTCATGAAGCAGAAACCCACATAGACTGGGAGGGGTATAATGTCTATAGTCCCAGCACTGTGGGAGGCCAAGAAGGGAGGATAACTTGGGGCCAGGAGTTCAAGCCCAGCCTGGGCAACATAGAGAGGCCCTATCTCTATGAAAATATTTTTTAAAAAATTAGCTGGATGTGATGATGCACACCTATAGTGCCAGCTACTCGGAAGGCTGAGGCAGGAGGATTACTTGAGCCTAGGAGTTCAAGGCTGCAGTGAGCTCTGATTGTGCCAATGCACGCCAGCCTGTGCGGCAGAGCAAGACCTACAAAAAACAAAACACAAAACAGAAACACACGTAACACCTGGCTACAGACTGGTTGACAAAAGTGTGGTGGCCAGAGGCTGGCAGGAACTTTGCCGTGTATTCCTACTAGGGGCAATGTTTAGTGTTCTCTAACTCAGTGTTTGTGGTAACTTTGTGGACTATAACCACCACAGAGACAAGAGTCAACTGTACTTTGAATGTATCATCCCACCACCTGCTGGCCTCCGCTGTTTCTGATGGGAAATCAACTGTCAATCTCATTGGCGTTTCCTTGCACTTGATGAGTTGTTTTTCTCTTGCTGCTTCCAAGAGTCTCTTTTATTTTTATTTATTTTATTTTTTGACTCCCAAATGTATTTGATTGGGGGGAATGGGCCTCTTAGGGTTCCTCACTGCATGGCTTGTTCATTGGCACTGCTTCCCGAGTCCTGGGGCTTCATCGTATTAGGCAGCTCGGGTGGGCTGGAGAACGGCTGGATGCACAGGGCCTCAAAGGTGTCATCTGTCTGGAAGGCAGGCCCCACTCTGGCTGGGGCCTGTGGCCGTGCTGTTTGATGGTGAAGCCACACTCGCCCAGTGTCTTGCCATCATCCAGGAGTTGGTCATCTTTGTACATCTGCTGCTCATCGGGCGGCCCTTTGAGGATGCCCTCGATGATACACTTCAGCTTGAACACTGTGCTGGACTCCTTGGTGTCCATGAAGATGGTGGTCTTGTGGCGCATGATCATGAGGAACGGTCCTCGGGGCGGCGGGCTGGCGTGAGGGTGAAGCTCTGGCCCCCCCATGTGGCCCAGCCAACCCTGTTGCCCCTGGCCCAGCCCAGCCGCCCCTCCCCCATGCCCGCTTACCCTTGACTGTGTGTGTGTGTGTGTGTGTGTGTGTGTTTGATGGAGTTTTGCTTTCATTGCCCAGGCTGGAGTGCAATGGTGCAATCTCGGTTCACTGCAACCTCTGCCTCCCAGGTTTAACAATCTTGTCTCCCAGGTTCAAGCAATTCTCCTGCCTCAGCCTGTTGAATAGCTGGGATTACAGGTGTGTGCCACCATGCCCAGCTAATTTTTGTATTTTTAGTAGAGATGGGGTTTCACCATGTTGGCCAGGCTGGTCTCGAACTCCTGACCTCAGGTGATTCACCTGCCTTGGCCTCCCAAAGTGCTGGGATTACAGTTGTGAGCCACTGTGCCTGGCCCTTGGGTCTCTTTTCTTATGAACTGTCTATTCCCTTGGGCAAAGCCTCTGAGCCCCTATTCTGGACACTGGTGGAGCAGTAGGCTCTGGTCTTCGTGGTTTGCACCTCCTAGCATGGGATCTCTGCTCCATGAGCAAGCTGGGAGGCATGTGATTATGGTCTCAGTATTCTCAGACTGTCACCAATGGTAGAGCCTTCATCCTATGGTGTGGGTGTGTGCTGGCTGGAGGAAAGGAGTGCCCTACTTCTTTACCACATTCACCAGAAATGTAGCCTCTTCAATTTGGAGTTGGAGGGGATGAAAAATGCTGGCAGCATGCTCCTCCTGGTGAGATATGGTAAGCCTTGATTGGCAGCTGAGGGGAGAGGGAGCCTCTCATCTTGGCCACATTTACTCAGGGAGGAGTTTCCTCCCAGCTGAACTGTGTGGGGAGAGCGGTCAGGAGACAGTTCATCCTCCTGGTTTAAATGCCACAGATGGCCTGGCACAGTGGCTCATAATGTTACAGGTAGTTAAACAGGCATGAGTGGGGCTGGAGAGGGCTCTTCCCCACCCACCAGGAATGTCAAGTGATGGTTCAACAATTATCACATTGCCTCTCTAAATGTTATTAATAATTCGGCAGCCAGCACCAGAGAGAGGCAATCTCCTGAAGGTCCACAGCTGTTACATTAGAGTGTGAATTGAATGCAGACAACAGGGAGAAGCAACTTCCGGGGCATGTGCATTAAGAGACAAAATGGGCCAAGAGCGGTGGCTCATGCCTGTAATCCCTGCACTTTGGGAGGCCGAGGCAGGTGGATCACCTGAGGTTAGGAGTTCGAGACCAGCCTGGCCAACATGGTGAAACCCCATCTCTACTAAAAATGCAAAATTGGCCGGGCATGGTGTCAGGTACCTGTAATCCCAGCTACTCAGGAGGCTGAAGGAGGAGAGTTGCTTGAACCCTGAAGGGTGGAGGTTGCAGTGAGCTGAGATCAGGCCACTGTACTCTAGCCTGGGCACAAGAGTGAAACTCCATCTCAAACCAAAACAAAACAAAAAAACCAACAAAATGGTGGAGCATGACTTCTGGGGTCAGACCACCGGCAAAGGGAAGAAAGCCTGAGATGGGCATGCGTACAACTTCCTACACGCACTGTGCATGCTCACCTTCCCAGGGTAAGGAGGGCACTGTGCATGTGGGCAGCCTATCCTAAGGGAAGAATCATGGGAAAGGGGCCAGCCTATAAAATCCTAGGATCAAGGTTGAACACCACACTTGACGTTGGTGCCCACTTGGGTCTCTTCCAAGTGTACTTACCTTCTTTCCTGTTCTAAAGCCTTTTAAAATAATCTTCCACTCCTGTTCTGAAACTTGCCTCGGTCTCTTTTTCTGCCTTATGCCCTGCAGTTAAATTCTTTCTTCTATGGTGGCAAGAACTGAGGTTGCTGCAGGCCCATACAGATTTGTCACCAGTAACTTGAATACCTCCCACTGGTAACAATGCTTGTAGTCCCAGCTCTGTGGGAGGCCGAGGTGGCAGAATCACTTGAGCCCAGGAGTTTGAGACCAGCCTGTGCAACACAGTGAGACTGCATCTCTACAAAATAATAATCATAAAAGCTCAAAATCATGAAAATTGACTCAAAAGAAAAAAAAAGTAACAGATTTCAATGCCACAGATTCTCCCTGTTCTTACTGAGTTTTACTAGATTTTCTTGAATAAAGTTTATTCAGGCTGGGTGCAATGGCTCACATCTGTAATCCTAGCACTTTGGGAGGCCAAGGCAGGCGGACTACCTGAGGTCAGGAGTTTGAGACCATCCTGGCCAACATGGTGAAACCCTGTATTTATTAAAAATACAAAATTTAGCCGAGCATGGAGGCACATGCCTGTAGTCCCAGCTACTCGGGAGGCAGAGGCAAAGGAATCACTTGAACGCAGGAGACAGAGGTTGCGGTAAGCTGAGATCACGCCACTACACTACGGCCTGGGCGACAAAGTGAGATTCCACCTCAAAATAAACAAACAAATGATTAAAAATAAAATAAATAAATGAAAGTATGTGGCGCCTCTCCCCCTCCTCATCCCCTCTTCCTGCTCCCCCTCCCTTCTCCCCTCTCCCTCTCCCCTCTCCTCTCCCCTCTCTTCCTCCCCCTCCCCTCTCCTCTCCTCTCCTCTCCTCTCCTCTTTCCCCTTTTCCCCTCCTCTCTCCCCTTGCTCTTCTGTTCCTGCTCCAGCCACATGATGTGCCTGATCTCCCTTCACCTTCCACCATGATTGTAAGTTTCCTGAGGCCTCCTCAGAAGCCAGGGAGATGCCACCATTGTGCTCCCTGTACAGCCTGCAGAACTATGAGCCAATTAAACCTCTTTCTTTTATAAATTACCCGGGCATCCTTTTGATTTGGGTAGAAAAAATAAATAAATAAATAAATAAGTAACCCTGGCTCAGGTATTTATAGCAATGCAAGAATGGATTAATACACTAGGGGACATCGAAGCTCTGAGACGACAGTGCCGGAGCTCTGTGGATCTGTTCCCCAGCAAAACAAGCAGAGCTGGTGAAAACCATAAAAAACAAACTACTGAAAGTTTCTGGGAATTATCCTAATGTCATATAATAGACAAAAACAATTTAACTTTTATTTACTTTTATTTTATTTTATTTTATTTTAAGATGGAGTTTGGCTCTTGTTACCCAGGCTGGAGTGCAATGGCGTGATCTCTGCTCTCTGCAACCGCCGCCTCCTGGGTTCAAGCAATTCTCCTGCCTCAGCCTCCTGAGTAGCTGGGACTACAGGGGTGCGCCACCATGCCCAGGTAAGTTTTGTACTTTTAGTGGAGACGGGGTTTGATCATGTTGACCAGGATGGTCTCGATCTCTTGACCTCGTGATCCACCTGCCTCAGCCTCCCAAAGTGCTGGGATTATAGACATGAGCCACCGCACCCAGCCCTAATTTTATTTTTTATTGAGACGGAGTCTCACTCTGTTGACTAAACTGGAGTGCAGTGGCGCAATCTCGGCTCACTGCAACCTCCACCTCCTAGGTTCAAGTGATTCTCCTGCCTCAGCCTCCCGAGTAGCTGGGATTACAGGTGCATGCCAATCATCTCGCACTAGGTCCCACCTCCAACACTGTGGATTGCAATGCCACGTGAGATTTGGGTGGGGACACAGATCTAAACCACATCCCTCAGCTTTGCCGTTCAGGCTTTTGGGTTAGTCTATTGTTTGCTCCAACACCTGTCTACCACTTCAGGCTGTCTCAAAGTTAAAATTCCTACCTGTTATCGGCCGTGCGCCGTGGCTCTCAACTGTAATCCAGCACTTTGGGAGGCCAAAGCAGGTGGATCACCTGGGGTCAGAAGTTCAAGACCAGCCTAGCCAACTTGGTGAAACCCCATCTCTACTAAAAATACAATAATTAGCTGGGCCTGGTAGTGCACGTCTGTAATCCCAGCTACTCAGGAGGCAGAGGCAGGAGAATTGCTTGAACCTGGGAGGCGGAGGTTGCAGTGAGCTGAGATTATGTCACTGCACTCTAGCCTGGGCGACAGAGCGAGACTTCATCTCAAAAAAAAAAAAAAAAAAAAAGAAACCTACTTGTTATCCAATGAAGTCTCCCTGGAAAAAAAAAATCTTGCCTGTAAATGTTTCTGACGAATGCCTCCTGGGGAGAAGGTCTTTTGCACTGGGCGAGCTCCAACTGAGGTCAAATACAGATAGACTTGAAAGTAGGGTCTTCCAGGGAACCTCAAGACAGCTCCAATAATGACAGTTCTTTGGGAACACAACTTTGAAATAACTCCAGCTTCGCTTTACTCCCTCAGGGGCCGCCAGCTTGCACTGAGAATGTGAGCTGTTATTTTTCACGGTTGCAGCAGAGCTGGAGAGTGCAGGCTGGGACTAGGGCAATATTTATTTATTTATTTAAGTTAACTTTATTTTTTGAGACAGGATCTCACTCTGTCCCCCAGATTGGAGTGCAGTGGCATGATCTCTGCTCACTGCAACCTCCACCCCCTGGGTTCAAGCGGTTCTTCTGCCTTGACCTCCCAAGTAGCTGGGATTACAGGTGCACACCACCACACCTGGCTAACTTTTGTATTTTTTGGTAGAGATGGAGTTTCACCATGTTGGCCAGGCTGGTCTCGAACTCCTGACCTCGAGAGATCCACTCACCTCGGCCTCCCAAAGTGCTGGGATTACAGGCGTGAGCCACGGCGCCCAACCACTTTTTTAAATTCCTTGAATGCCACAACAAGATTTGCCTATCCCCAGTACTTTCCCCATTTTCTAAAATTTCTCGGAAGTGGTCTCCAGTGGTTCCAAAACGTTATCTATAGTGCCTTCAGCATTTTGAAGGATGGACTGCATCCAAATTTGGGGTCTTGGACATTTCAGTTGAGTTAGTGTCCTATTATCATTCTTACTTCTTTGGGGCTTCAATTTCCACTTAAGTATAGACCTTAAAGCATTTTAATCTGGCAGAAGACATTTCCAAGAAAAAAAAAAAGCATTTTAATCTTGACCGTCATTCCCTTTATAGAAAACAAAGGCTGGATGTGGTGGCTCACGCCTGTAATCCCAGCACTTTGGGAGGCTGAAGTGGGTGGATCACGAGGTTGAGACCATCCTGGCCAACATGGTGAAACCCCATCTCTACTAAAAATACAAAAGTAGCTGAGCATTGTGGTGCATACCTTTAGACCCAACTACTTGGGAGGCTGAGGTGGGAGAATCACTTGAGCCTGGGAGGTGGAGATTGCTGTGAGCTGAGATTGCACCGCTGCACTCCAGCCTGGCGACAGAGTGAGACTCCGTGTCAAAAAAAAAAAAGAAAGCGCAAACCAGGCTGGGCACAGAGGTTCATGCCTGTAATCCCAGGACTTTGGGAAGCTGAGACAGGTGAATCCCTTGAGCCCAGTTTTTTGTTTGTTTTTGTTTTTAACAGAGTCTTGCTCTGTCACCCAGGCTAGAGTGCAGTGGTACAAACTCAGCTCGCTGCAGCCTCCACCTCCTGGTTTCAAGCAATTCTCGTCCTTCAGCCTCTTGAGTGGCTTGGATTATAGGCGTGTGCCACCACGCCCAGCTAATTTTTGTATGTTTAGTAGAGATGATGTTTCACCATGTTGGCCAGGCTGGTTTCGAACTCCTGACCTCAAGTGATCCTCTCACCTCAGCTTCCTGACATGCTGGGATTACAGGCATGAGCCACTGTGCCTGGCTGATCCAAGAGTTCAAAACTAGCCTGGGAAACATAGGGAGACTTCAGCTCTATAAATAGATAAACAAACAAACAAATAAATAAATAAGCTTAGTATGGCAGTGCGTGCCTGCAGTCCCAGCTACTTTGGAGGCTGAGGCAGGAGGATTCCTGGAGCCTTGAAGGTGGAGGATGCAGTGAGCTATGACTGCACCACTGCACTCCAGCCTTTGCAACAGAGCAAGAGTCTGTCTCAAAAAAAAAAAAAAAGAAAAGAAAAACCAGATGAAAGCACAGTGGCCCGGTGAGGCTCACGCCTGTAATCCCAGTACTTTGGGAGGCCAAGGCGGGTGGATCACAAGGTCAGGAGTTCGAGACTAGCCTGGCCAATATGGTGAAACCCCGTCTCTACTAAAAATACAAAAATTAGCTGGGCATGGTGGTGGGCGCCTGTTGTCCTAGCTACTTGGGAGGCTGAGGCAGGAGAATCACTTGAACCCGGGAGGTGGAGGTTGCAGTGAACAGAGATCAAGCCACTACATTCCAGCCTGTGAGACAGAGCAAGACTCAGTCTGAAAAAAAAAAAAGAAAGTGGAGAGCTTCTGCTTCCCCTTGGTCATCTGTTCATATTACAACATCTACCCTAAGCAGTGGGCCTATTTCTTCCTTTTTCTTGCTACAGATGTAGCTATCAAAGCCCTTTTGTTGTCTATATAGCACGTTTTGTAATCTCAGCTCATTCCGAGTTACAGCCATGCCTACACTGTTTTCATAGGTTTGCAGCGGCTTTTGTGTTTATCCCTGGGTTAGGCAGCTCTTCTTACATCTTCTGTTATCACAGAACTTCCTGTGTAGTCACTTCGGCTCCTACAAATGCCATTCCGATTGCTTCATCAGGACCCCAAAGGGATGAAGGCAGTGGCTGGTTTTTGGGGGAGGTGAGAGGAGATTGAATATTCTTGAAATGATAAATAAAATGATACCTATTAGTTCTGTATTGGAACATACATAAATAGTCAGTACATGCAATGAGATATTGTTCATTAATTTAGCATCCTATGATTAATTCATTATCCTAATAGTCATTGACTTTGTCTTACCTTGAGTACATTAATACACAATGACACACTGCTTTTTCCCTTGGCTTTTGTTTCAGTTATTTACAACTGTGTGGTAAATGCTCCTAAAATTTAGTGACATGAAACAACCACCTTTTTTTTTTTGCAAATGCTCATTGATTCTGTGGGTGGAGTTTGGGAAGGGCAAAGTGGGAAAAGCTATACTGGGCTCTGGGATGTCTGAGCCTCAGCCTCACCTCAGTTAGGGTGGCCCGAACAGCAAGCGTAACTCTAATGGATGAAGAGGGAACAACCGGGGCTGGGGAACCGCTTCGCAAATGGCTGCTTTACTCACATGACTGCCGCCTGTGCTGCAGTGGCAGGAGGGTAGGCTCAGGCTCAGAGGGGACTGAAAGCCACACAGCCTGTGTGTAAGAGGGCAACCCGCATGTGAAAGCTCAGTTGGACTTTTTTTTTGAGACAAGAGTCTGGCTCTGTTACCCTGGATGGAATGTAGTGGTGCGATCTCGGCTCCCTGTAACCTCCACCTTCTGGGTTCAAGTGATTCTCCTGCCTTAGCCTCCCAAGTAGCTGAGGTTACAGACATGTGCCACCATGCCCAGTTAATTTTTGCATTTTTAGTAGAGATGGGGTTTCACCATGTTGGCCAGGATGGTCTTGAACTCCTGACCTCAGGTGATCCGCCCGCCTCAGCCTCAAAAAGTGCTGTGATTGTAGGTGTGAGGCACTGCGCCCGGACTTCTTTTTCTTTTTTGAGGTGGAGTTTCGGCACGACCTCGGCTCACTGCAACCTCTGCCTCCCAGTTTCAAGTGATTTTTCCGCCTCAGGTCCCCGAGTAGCTGGGATTACAGGTGCCCACAACCACGTCTGGCTATTTTTTTGTATTTTTAGTAGAGACAGAGTTTCTCCATGTTGGTCAGGCTGGCTTCAAACTCCTGGCCTCAGGTGATCCACCCGACTCAGTCTCTCAAAGTGCTGGGATTACAGGCGTGAGCCGCTGCACCCGGCTCGTTTCTTTTTTTCTGAGGCAGGGCCTTACTCTGTCACCCAGGCTTGAGTACAGTGGTACCATCTCTGCTCACTGCAACCTCCGCCTACCAGCTTCAAGCTATTCTCCTGCCTCAGCCTCCTGAATAGCTGGGATTACAGGTGCTCACCACCATGCCCGGCTAATTTTTGTATTTTTAGTAGAGACGGGGTTTCACCATGTTGGTCAGGCTGGTCTCGAACTCCTGACCTTGTGATCTGCCCTCTTTGGCTTCCCAAAGTGCCGGGATTACAGGCGTGAGCCACCATGCCCAGCTGATTTCTCGAATTTAGGCACTACCCGTTATCATTTTGAAGGCTTTACAGTTCTTCCACCTCCTCCCTACAGCCCACATCGCTATGCCTATGTATGCACGCGTGTACTTCCTGTCTTCTTTCTTCCATGTCACTGTGCCTCGGTTCTGAGATATTCAGAGGCTGTATTCTACAGCTATGTAAACACTGTTCACGGCTGAATCCTGCACTTAACACAATCACTCTTCCCTGCGCTGTTGTTCCCTCTTTCCCCTCCGCCCCACTGAGTTAATCACGTTGCATTTTAGTTCCTGTGTTTGCTTGGTATGTAACACTAGTTCAGTCCTGAATTTTACCAGATGTCAATCCCTTATCACATTCAAACACATTCCATTTGCTATTGGTTTTATTTTATTTTGTTTTATTTTATTTTGAGATAAGGTCTTGCTCTGTAACCGAGGCTGGAGTGCAGTGGTGCAATCATAGTTCATTGCAGCCTCAGCCTCCTGGGCACCAAGCAATCCTCCCATCTCAGCCTCCAGAGTAGCTGGGACTACACATGCATGCCACCACACCCAACTAATTTTTAAATTTTTTTTTGTAGAGACAGGGTCTTGCTATGTTGCCCAGGCTGGTCTTGAACTCTTGAGCTCAAGTGATCCTCCTGCCTCAGCCTCCCAACGTGCTGGGATTACTGGCATGAGACACTATGTCTAGCTGCACCATGTATACATTTCTAAACAGGCTTAGTTCTGCCTGTTTTGGACTTTATAAGAATGCACTTGGCCAGGTGCAGTGGCTCATGCCTATAATCCCAGCACTTTTGGATGCCAAGGTGGGCGGATCACCTGAGGCTGGGAGTTCGAGACCACCCTGGCTAACATGGCGAAACCCCATCTCTACTAACAAAAATACAAAAATTGGCTGGGCGTGGCGGCGTGTGCCTGTAATCCCAGCTGCTGGGAGGCTGAGGCAGGAGAATCGCTTGAATCCAGGAGGCAGAGGTTGCAGTGAGCCAACATCGTGCCACTGTACTCAAGCCTGGTGGACAGAGTGAGACTCCATCTCAACACCACCACTAACAGAAAGAATGCACTCACTGTCATTGTCTAGGTATCATATTCCAAATTACTTAGTGCTGGGCCTGGTGGCTACAATCCTGTCTCTACAAAAAATAAAAAAAAAAAGTTAATTGTGAGCTGGGTGCGGTGGCTTATGCCTGTAATCCCAGCACCTTGGGAGGCTGAGGCAGGTGGATCACCTGAGGTCAGGAGTTCAAGACCAGCCTGGCCCTCGTCTCTACTAAAAATGCAAAAAGTAGCTGGGCATGGTGGTGGGTGCCTGTAATCACAGCTACTTGGAAGGCTGAGGCAGGAGAATCGCTTGAACCCGGGAGGCAGAGGTTGCAGTGAGCCCTCGCCACTGCACTCCAGCCTGGGTGACAGAGTGAAACACCATCTCAAAAAATATATATATATTAATTGTGATTGTGGTAGAATATACCCAACATAAATATACAATCTTAACCGTTTTTTAGTATTCAGTTCAGTGGTGTTGAGTACATTCACACTGTTGTGCAACCAATCTCCAGAATTCTTCATCTTGCAAAACAGAAACTCTGAACTCATTAAACAACTCCTGGCTGGGCGCGGTGGCTCGCACCTGTAATCCCAGCACTTTGGGAGGCCAAGGTGGGTGGATCACCTGAGGTCAGGAGTTCGAGACCAGCCTAACATGGAGAAACCCCATCTCTACTGAAAAATAAAATTAGCCAGGCGTGGTGGCACATGCCTGTAATCCCAGCTATCTGGGAGGCTGAGGCAGGAGAATCACTTGAATCCAGGAGGCAGAGGTTGCCGTGAGCTGAGATCACGCCATTGCACTCCAGCCTGGGTGACAAGAGCAAAACTCTGTCTCAAACAACAACAACAACTCCCCTCTCTCCCCTCCACTCAGCTTCTGGCAACCACCAGTCTACTTTTTGTCTCTATGGCTCTGACTCCAGGTACCTCACATAAGTGGAATCATGTAGTATTTGTCTTTTGGGGACAGGCTTATTTCACAAGCATATTGTCCTCAAAGTTCATCCACATTGTAGCATGTATCAGAATTTCCTTCTTTTTTTTTTTTAAAGACTGAATAATATTCCACTGTATGTAGGTACCACAGTTTATTTATTGATTCATCCTTTCAGCCTCTGTCTTTATTATTATTTTTATTTTGAGAAAGAGTATTACTCTGTCGCCCAGACTGGAGTGCACTGGTGCTATCTTGGCTCACTGCAACCTCCACCTCCCGGGTTCAAGTGATTCTCCTGCCTCAGCCTCCTGAGTAGCTGGGACTACAGGTGCTGCCACCACATGCCCAGCTAATTTTTGTATTTTTAGTAGAGACAGGGTTTCACCATGTTGGCGAGGCTGGTCTTGAACTCCTGACCTCATGACCCACCTTGGTCTCCCAAAGTGTTGGGATTACAGGCGTGAGCCACCATGCCTGGGCCTCTGTCTCCTATATTGGATTCTTTCTTCAAACATGCGGTGAATCTTGGGTGTCTGTGTATACTAAAGCTGGAACTATTAAAAGCCTTTCTTTTTTTTTTTTTTTGAGATGGAGTCTTGCTCTGTCACCCAGGCTGGGGTGCAGTGGTGCAATCTCAGCTCCACCTCCTGGGTTTGAGTGATTCTCCTGCCTCAGCCTCCTGAGTAGCTGGGATTACAGGCAGGTGCCACCATACCCAGCTAATTTTTGTATTTTTAGTAGAGACAGGGTTTCACCATGTTGGTCAGGATGGTCTTGAACTCTTGACCTCGTGATCCACCTGCCTCAGCCTCTCAAAGTGCTGGGATTACAGACATGAGCCACCTCACCCAGCCAAAAGCCTTTTAAAAGTTCCCCAGGGTGGGGGCACAGTGGCTCATGCCTGTAATCCCAGCACTTTGGGAGGCCAAAAGAGGTGGATCTCTTGAGTCCAGGAGTTCAAGACCAGCCCGAGTAACTTAACAAGACCTCATCTCTCCAAAAAAAAAAAAAAAAAAAAAAAAAGCTGGGCACGGTAGCTCATGCCTGTAATCCCAGCACATTGGGAGCCTGAGGCAGGTGGATCATGAGGTCATGAGTTCGAGACCAGCTGGACCAACATGGTGAAACCCTGGCTCTACTAAAAATACAAAAATTAGCCAGGCATGGTGGCACGCACCTGTAATCCCAGCTACTCAGGAGGCTGAGGCAGGAGAATTGCTTGAACCTAGGAGGCGGAGGTTGCAGTGAGCCGACATCTCACCACTGCACTCAGCCTGGGCAACAGATTTAGACTCTATCTAAAGAAAAAAAAAAAAAAGGCATGGTGGCGCACACCGGTAGTCCCAGGTACTAGGAAGGCTGAGGTGGGAGGATGATTGAGCCTGAGAGTTTGAGGTGGCAGTGAGCTGTGATTGTGCCACTGCCCTACAGCCTGGGTGACAGAGTGAGACCCAATCTCAAAAAAAAAAAATGCCGGGCGCTGTGGCTCATGCCTGTAATCCTAGCACTTTGGGAGGCTGAGATGGGTGGATCACCTGAGGTCAAGAGTTCAAGACCAGCCTGGCCAACGTGGTGAAACCCCATCTTAAAAAAAAAAAAAAAAGCTCTCCACCCTGTGCTGTAGGATGACCCTATTGGTGGCTTCCCAGGGAGCTCCTGATGTCAGTGTCTCCAGGACTTTCCTCTTGGCTTGACTACAGTCCCTTCAGAACGCTCTTCCAATTCCTGCCTGAAGGTGCCAATTTCTTTTTATCCCCCCTCTAGATGTTGATGAAAAAAGGTGCTAATTTCTATGTCTTTGCTGGCTTCTGCAAAGAAAATCTGGTGATTTCTCATTTTTTTCCAATGCCAGCTCAAGATTCTACTTCCTTGGTTCTAATAAATCGGTTACCATGAGTCCATCAGTTACTACCTGGCTTAAACATTGCTGTTCCTATTGTCTTCTTTCCCATTCTTACTCTTCTGGTGGGTGTGTGGCATTAGATTCTCTTACAGCCATTTTCTTATGGTTGGGACAAGAACAGAGATAAATGCATGTATTTAGTCTACTATCTTTAACCTGATGCCATTGATTGATGGAATGATTGAGGTGGAGTTTTGCTCTTGTTACCCAGGCTGGAGTGCAATGGTGAGATCGTGACTCACTGCAACCTTTGCCTCCTGGGTTCAAATGATTCTCTTGCCTCAGCCTTTCAAGTAGCTGGGATTACAGGCACCCACCACCACACCCAGATAATTTTTGTATTTTTAGTAGAAATGGGATTTCACCATATTGGTCAAGCTGGTGTTGAACTCCTGACCTTAGCTGATCCACCCACCTCAGCCTCTCAAAGTGCTGGGATTACAGGTGTGAGCCACTGCACCCAGCATGGAATATATTATGTATCAATTAAAAAAAAAAAAAAAAAAGGAGTTGTGTGGAGAACAACTGGAGCCGCGGATGGCAAAGAAGCCCCAAGGGCTGGGATGAGAAGACGGATTTTCTGCTAGAAGAAATGAGAGCATTTTATCATGTTACTCAGCTTCAGAGCCTTGCAGCAAAAACATTTGCACATTTGAATGTTGACGAAGACATTTACAAATATAGACAGGATGTGATAATTTGTACTGTTCCCTGATCCGCAGTTGGTGTGAGTGATGTCATTGATTGCACCAGTTAACAGGTGAAAAAATAGAAGTTTGGGATGTCAAGATTGCAGCTGATAGTTGAGCCTCATAGGATGGTTACGAAGGAAAAGAAAAACGTGATCAAGGGCTGAGCAATGCAGGCCACTAGGCTGCATGACAGATTGAGAATAGAGCTTATCTGGGCACTAATTAGTGGAAAGGAGATCAGTGAGAAGAAGCAGAGAAAATGAATAACTTGTCAGTTCAAACTTAATCACTCTTTTTTTTTTTTTTTGAGACAGAGTCTCGCTCTGTTGCCCAGGATGGAGTGTAGTGGCATGATCTCGGATCACTGCAACCTCTGCCTCCCTGTTCAAGTGATTCTCCTACCTCAGCCTTCTGAGTAGCTGGGATTATAGGCACATGCCCCCAGGCCCAGCTAATTTTTTTATTTTTAGTAGAGACAGGGTTTTACCATCTTGGCAAGGCTGGTCTTGAACTCCTGACCTCAGGTGGTCTGCCTGCTTCAGCCTCCCAAAGTGCTGGAATTGCAGGTGTGAGCTACCATGCCTGGCTTTTTTTTTCTTTCCTTTTTTTTGAGACAGAGTCTTGCTCTGTTGCCAGGCTGGAGTGCAGTGGCCTGATCTTGGCTCACTGCAGGCTCTGCCTCCCAGGATTGAATGGTTCTCCTGTCTCAGGCGTCCAAGCAGCTGGGATTACAGGTGTCTGCCACCACACTCAGCTAATTTTTGTATATTTAGTAGAGTCACCATGTTGGCATGTCTGGTCTCAAACTCCTGACCTCAGGTGATCTGCCCACCTCGGCCTCTCAAAGTGCTGGGATTACAGGCATGTGCCACCACACCCAGCCACTGGTGTATTTAACTGAACATTTAGAGAAAATTTAATACCACTTCTTCATAAACTCTTTCAAAAAATAGAAGAGGAGGCAACATATCCCAACTCTTTTTATGAAGCCAGTATTTCCCTGATGTCAAAACCAGACAAAGGTAACATAAGAAAGAAAACTGTACCCCAAAACCTAAAATGTGATAAAAAAAAAAAAAAGAAAGAAAACTATAGATTAGTATTTCTTATTAATATAGAGGCAAAAATCTTCAAATACTAGCAAACAGAATCCAGCAGTGCATGAAAAGGACAGTACACCATGATCAAGTGAGAATGATCCCAGGAATGCAAAGTTGGCTCAATATCTGAAAATGAATTAACTTAATATATCATAGTATTAGAATAAATGAAAAAAAGCAATTAATCATCTCAATAAATGCAGAAAAAAGCTTTTCACAAAATTCGACATTCTTTCATAATAAAAACCATGGAACAAACTAGAAGTAGAAGAGAACTTCCTCTACATGATAAAGAGCATCTGTGAAAAACCCACAGCTAACATCATACTTAATGGTGAAAATTCCTGAGAGATCAGAATAAGACAAGGAAGTCTACTCTTCCCACTTATATTCTGTATTGTACTGGAGATTCTAGTCAGAAAAATTAAGCAAGAAAGAAATAAAAGGCATCTAGATAGGAAAAAAAAAAGCGAAACTTTCTGTATTTGCAGATGACATGATCTTGTATATAGAAAATATACAAGATCCAAGGCTGGGCACGGTGGCTGATGCCTGTAATCCCAGCACTTGGGAGGCTGAGGTGGGCAGATTACTTGAGGTCAGGAGTTCAAGACCAGCCTGGCCAATATGGCGAAACCCTGTCTCTACTAAAAATGCAAAAAATTAGCCAGGCATGGTGGAGCACGCCTATAATCCCAGCTACTTGGAGGCTGAGGCAGGACAATTACTTGAATCTGGGAGGCGGAGGTTGTAGTGAGCCGAGATCACGCCACTGCACGCCAGCCTGGGTGACAGAGTGAGACTCTGTGGAAAACCAAACAAAAACAAAAAAAGAAAATATACAATATCCTGTATATCCTAAGAAACCTACTGAAAAATCAGAACTTTAGTTGCCAGGGAAATGCAAATCAAAACCGCTGAAGAAAAAACAAAAACTCTTGTGGCTAGTCAGTATAAAAATAAAATAAAAAAATAAAAAAAATAAACAAAAATAAAAATAGGCAGGGCGCGGTGGCTCACGCCTGTAATCCCAGCACTTTGGGAGGCCGCGGTGGGTGGATCACCTGAGGTCAAGAGTTCAAGACCAGCCTGGCCATCATGGTGAAACCCCATCTTTAAAAAGAAAAATAAAAATTAAAAAAAAGAAAAAACACAATATTGGCCAGGTATGGTGGCTCATACCTATAATCCCAGCACTTTGGTAGGACAAGGTGGGCAGATCACGAGGTCAGGAATTCAAGACCAGCCTGGCCAACATAGTAAAACCCCATTTCTACTAAAATACAGAAAGTTAGCCAGCATGGTGGTGCATGCCTGTAATTCTAGCTACCCGGGAGGCTGAGGCAGGGGAATCACTTGAACCCGGGAGGCGGAGGTTGCAGTGAGCTGAGATCACATGGCTGCACTCCAGCCTGGTGACAGAGCGAGACTCTGTCTCAAAAAAAAGAAAAAGAAAAAACATACACTTTTTGCTCTGCTCTCACACCACAATAACAATCACTACAGAAGTCTACTGTGACCAAATGTTGGGGGGATCTCCCAGCAATACCCAGCAAGCAACCAGTTCTGCAATGGACAGTTCTGAACTGGCCGTCCTCTGATTCAATTCCTAACACTATCTATCTGAAGATAGCATCAGATCCTACAAATTGAGGGTTCAGTCCCACAATACTGCACCCCTACACACAACAGTTGCAAGTCTGGACCTCCAGAACTTCTGACTCATGGGCTTCAAGTTGGGGTTTCCATGATTCCCTCTTTGGTTTTTATTAATTTGCTGGAGCAGCTCACAGGCCTCAGTAAAGCTTATATTTACTTGTTGATTATAAAGGGCATTGCATAGCCAGGTGCTGGGCACACACCTGTAGTCCCAGCTACTTGGGAGGCTGAGGTGGGAGGATCACTTGAGTCTGGGAGGCTGAGGCTGCAGCGAGCCATGATTGCTCCATTGCACTCCAGCCTTGGAGACAACGCGTGACCCTAGCTCAAAAATAAATAAACAAATAATATTGCAAAGGGTATAGATGAAGTGATGTGCAGGGTGAAGCATGGGGGAGGGGGTGTGGAGTTTCCATGCCCTCCCTAGTCGCTGCACCCTCCAGGAACCTCTGAAGCAGCTACGTTGTCTGGGGTAAATACTTAGGATTTGTTGTCTCATGCCAGGAAAATTTAGGACACGGACACACACGTGGAGTTTAGGAGTGGAGGTTTAGTAGGCAAAAGAAAGAGAAAGGAAAATAGCTCTCTCTTTAGAAAGAGAGGGGACTTCTGAGAGGAGAGATTGCTGGTGGGGGGATGTACCAGCTTTTATAGTTAGGTTTGAGGAGACGGTGCCTGATTTACATAGGGCTCACGGATTGGTTTGATCAAGTATGACATTACATAGCACGCAGGGAAGGCTACTTCACCCTAATTTTATTATGCAAATGAACTTTCCTCTTGGCCTGAGCCATCTTGTCTGCTCGTTACTGTACACATGGCTGACAAAGAGAAGGGAAGATGGAGTCGCCATCTTGAACATGATTGGCACAACTGCCAGCATCTATGTCTGAAGCTCGATTTTATAGGCTGGTCTTTGTTAGAAAGAAAAATAATTTGTGGCTGCTTTTCATTAAAAGGAAGACCTTACTGAGGACTTATGTACCCTTACTATCTGCACAAGTGATGTCTTCTTTTATTTTTTGAGATGGAGTCTTGTTCTGTCACCCAGGCTGGAGTGCAATGGTGAGGTCTCAGCTCACTGCAGACTCTCCCTCCGAGGTTCAAGCGATTCTCCTGCCTCAGCCTCCCAAGTAGCTTGGATTACAGGCGCCCACCACCACACCTAGCTAATTTTTGTATTTTTAGTAGAGGCGGGGTTTCACCATGTTGGTCAGGCTGTTCTTGAACTCCCGACCTCAGGTGATTCACCCACCTCAGCCTCCCAAAGTGCTGGAATTACAGGCATGAGCCACTGCACCCAGTCTGTCCATTACAATTATATGGAAATACAATTTTTTTCTTTGGGTATTGACCTCTATCTTGCAACTTTGCTTTTTTCATTAATTAGTTTGGTTTTTTTTTTTCTTTCAGATGTCGTCTCGCTCTGTCGCCCAGGCTGGAGCACAGTGGTGTGATCTCGGCTCACTGCAACCACCACAACCCAGGTTCAAGTGATTCTCCTGCCTCCTGAGTAGCTGGGATTATAGGCACACGCCACCATGCCCAGCTAATTTTTGTATTTTTTTGGTAGAGACAGGGTTTCACTGTGTTGCCCAGGCTGGTCTCGAACTCCTGAGCTCAGGCAATCCACCTGCCTTGGCCTCCCAAAGTGCTAGGATTACAGGTGTGAGTAACTGCGCCTGGCCGGGGGATTGAATTTCTACAGGAGATTTGGGCAGGGACACACATTGAAACTATATCAGTCTTCAGAGTTCATTTGTATTGTGACATATGATAAGATTATCTCTTTTTTTTGCAGCTGAATAATATTCCATTTTACGTCTGTGCAACATTTTCTTTATCCATTCATCTGTTGATGGACATTTAGGTGATGTACACATCTTGATTATTGTAAATAATGCTGAAATGAACATGGGAATACAGATATCTCTTTGACATTCTGATTTCAATTCTTTTGGATAAATATCCAGAAATGGCCGGGTGCTGTGGCTCACGCCTGTAATCCCAGCACTTTGGGAGACCGGGGCAGGTGGATCACATAATGTCAGGAGTTCAAGACCAGCTTGGCCAACATGGCAAAACCCCATCTCTACGAAAAATACAAAAATTAGGCTGGCGTGGTGGCAGATGCCTGTAATCCCAGTTACTTGGGAGGCTGAGGCAGGAGATTGCAGTGAGCCGAGATCGAGCCATTGCACTCCAGCCTGCGCAACAAGATCGAAACTTTGTCTCAAAAAAACCCAAAACAACAACAACAAAAAGCTTGCTAGGAATTCGAGGTGCGGTGGCTCACCCTTGTAACCTGTAATCCCAGCACTTTGGGAGGCCGAGGTGGGTGGATCACCTGAGGTCAAGAGTTCGAGACCAGCCTGGCCAACATGGCAAAAACCTGTGTCTACTAAAAATACAAAAATTAGCTGGGCATGGTGACACATGCCTGTAATCCCAGCTACCTCAGAGGCTGAGGCAGGAGAATTGCTGGAACCTGGGAGGCAGAGACTACAGTGAGCCAAGATCTTGTCACTGCACTCCAGCCTGGGCAACAGAGTGAGACTCCATCAAAAACAAAAACAAAAACGCTTGCTAAGAGGATACATCTCATGTTATGTGTTTTATCACAATAAGAAAATAGAACTGGCTGGGGACAGTGGCTCATACTGTGTAATCCTAACACTTTGGGAGGCCGAGATGGGAGGATCACTTGAACCCTGGAGTTTGAGACCATTCTGGGCAACATGGTGAGACCCCTGTCTCTTCAAAAAATAAACAAAATCAGCTGGGCATGATGGTGCACGCCTGTGGTCTCAGCTATTTGGGAAGCTGAAGAGAGAGGATCACTTGAACCTGGGAGGTCAAGGCTGCAGTAAGCCAAGATCTCACCACTGTACTCCAGCCCGGGTGATAAAGAGGGACTCAATCTCAAAAAAAAAAGAAAAAAAAAAAGGCTAAGGATGGGTGAGGTGGCTCATGCCTATAATCCTAACACTTTGGGAGGCCAAGGTGGGTGGATCACCTGAGGTCACGAGTTCAAGGCCAGCCTGGCCAAAACAGTAAAACCCCGTCTCTACTAAAAAAATACAAAAACTCGCTGGGTATAGTGGCGTGTGACTATCATCCCAGTTACTGGAAGGCTGAGGCAGGAGAATCACTTGAACCTGGGGTGTTAAGGTTGCCAAGATCACACCACTGCACTCCAGCTTGGGCGACAGAGCAAGACTCTGTCTGAAAGAAAAAGAAAAAGAAAAAGAAAACCAAACTAATTAATGAAAACCTTAAAGTTGCAAGATACAGGTCAATATGCAAAAAAATAATAATAATAATTGTATTTCTATATCATTGTAATGGACAGTCCGGGCTCGGTGGCTCATGCCTGTAATCCCAGCGCTTTGGGAGACTGAGGCGGGCAAATCACCTGAGATCAGGAGTTCAAGAACAGCCTGGCCAACATGGCGAAACCCCGCCACTACTAAAAATACAAAAATTAGCTGGGTATGGTGGCGGGCATCTGTAATCCCAGCTACTTGGGAGGTTGAGGCAGGAGAATTGCCTGAACCTGGGAGGCAGTGATTGAAATGAGCAGAGATTGGGCCATTGCACTCCAGCCTGGGTGACAGAACAAGACTCTGTCTCAAAAATAGTAATAATAATAATTCCAATGGACAATTTCTGAAAAGGAAATGAAGAAAACAATTCCATTTATAAATTTGCACCCCCAAAATAAAATACTCAAGAATAAACTTAACAAAAGAAGTACAAAATGTATGCTCTGAAACCTTCAAATAATTGTTGAAACAAATAAAATAAGATTTGATTTCTAAGTAAATAGAAAGATACCCCATATTCATGGATCAGAAGGTTTAATATTGTTAAATTAATCTACACAATCCCTATCGGAATTCCAGTGGCTTCTTTGTAGAAATTGACAAATGGGTCCTAAAATTCATATGGAAACTCAGGAGACAGAATAGCCAAAACAATCTTGAAAAATAACCAAGATGGAGGCTCACACTTCCCAATTTCAAAACTTACTACAAAGCTACAGTAATCAAGACAGTGTAGCACTGTCAAAAGGCTAGACCCATAGATCGATGGAGTAGAATCTGTCCATGGCTGGCGTGGTGGCTCACAGCTATAATCTCAGCACTTTGGGAAGCTGAGGTGGGTGGATCACCTGAGTTTAGGAGTTCGAGACCAGCCAACATGGTGAAACCTCATTTCCTATTTTTTTTTTTTTTGAGACAAAGTCTTGCTCTGTTGCCCAGGCTGGAGTGCAGTGGTGCAATCTCAGCTCACTGCAACCTCTGCCTCCTGGGTTCAAGCAATTCTTCTGCCTCAGCCTCCCGAGTAGCTGGGAATATAGGCACACGCCACCACGCACAGCTAATTATATATATATATATATATATATATATATATATATATATATATATTTATTAGAAACAGTGTGAAACCCCGTTTCTACTAAAAATCAAAAGTTAGCTGGGTGAGGAGGCAGGAACCTATAATCCCAGCTACTCGGGAGGCTGAGGCAGGAGAATCAATTGAACCCTGGGTGAGCGATTCTGCCTCAAAAAAAAAAAAAAAAGAGAGAATCTAGAGTCCAAAAGTAAACCTAGATGTCTGTGGTCAATTGATTTTAAACAAGGATGCCAAAACAATTCAACAAGGGAAAGACTAGCATTTGAACAAATGGTGCTATGTAACAGTGAACATATGCAAAATACACACATACAAAATAATGAACTTGACTGGGCACAGTTGTTCACTCCTGTAATCCTAGCACTTTGGGAGGCTAAGGTGGGTGGATCACTTGAGCCCAGGTGTTCGAGACCAGCCTGAACAACATAGTGAAACTCTTGTCCTACAAAAAATACAAAAAGATTAGCCAGGCATGGTGGCATGCACCTGTAGTCCCAACTACTTAGGAGGCTGAGGTGGGAGGATCATTTGAGCCCAAGAGTTCAAGGCTGCAGCGAGTCGCGATCACACCACTGCACTCCAGCCTGGGCAGCAGAGTAAGATCCTGTTTCAAAAATAATAAAGAAATAAGGAATGTGAAACTCCTACCTCACACCATTTACAAAAATTAACTCAAAATAGATTTTTTTAAATGCAAACACTAAAATTATAAAACTCTTAGAAGAAAACATAGGAATAAGTCTTTGTAGTTTCGAATTTGGCAGTGTCTTCTTAAACATGTCAACAAAAAGGCAACAACAATGAAAACAGATAAATTGGGCTTCATCAAAATGTGAAACTTAAAACACACACTGGGGCCTGTCGGGACAACACACAGTGGGGCCTGTCGGGGGTTGGGGGAGCAAGCGCATCAGGATAAATAGCTAATGCATTTGGGGCTTAATACCTAGGTGATGGGTCGATAGGTGCAGCAAACCACCATGGCACATGTTTACCTATGTAACAAACCTGCACATCCTGCACACGTATCGTAGAACTTAAAATAAAATATAGAAAATAATCAACAATCATAATAAGTACAAAAGAATTTAAAACAGGCCAAGCACAGTGGCTCACATCTGTAATCCCAGCACTCTGGGAGGCCGAGGTGGGCGGATCACCAGGTTAACAGATTGAAAACATCCTGGCCAACATGGTGAAACTCCATCTCTACTATACCCAGGAGGCTGAGGCAGGAGAATTGCTTGAACCTGGGAGGTGGAGGTTGCAGTGAGCTGAGATCGCACCACTGCACTACAACCTGGCAATAGCCCAGGACCCTGTCTAAAAAAAAAAAAAGAAAAAGAAAGAAAGAAAAGAAAAAATAATTTAAAACAACAAAGTGGGACAGGCACAGTGGCTCATGCCTGTAATCCCAGCACTTTGGGAGGCCGAGGCGGGTGGATCATGAGTTCAGGAGGTTGAGACCATCCTGGCCAACATGGTGAAACCCCGTCTCTACTAAAATACAAAAATTAGCTGGGTGCAGTGGTAGGCACCTGTAATCCCGGCTACTCAGGAGGCTGAGGCAGGAGAATCGCTTGAATCAGGGAGTTGGAGGAGGTTGCAGTGAGGCGAGATCACGCCACTGCACTCCAGCCTGGCGACAGAGTGAGACTCCATCTCAAAAAACAAAACAAAGCAAAAAAAAACAACAACAAAGTGAAACTTCTATGATTCAAAGGACACCATCAAGAAAGTGAATAAACAACCCCAGAATAAGAGAAAATATTCGCAAGTCATATATATGATACAGGACTTGTATCTAAAATATATAAATAACTTTACACTTCAATAATAAAAAGACAACTCAATAAAAAACGGGAAAAGGATCTGAATAGAGATTTCTACAAAAGTGTGCCTGTGGCCAGTAAGCACATAAAAAGATGCTCAACATCTTTAGTCATTAAGGAAATGCAAATAAAAAGCACAAAGAGAGCAATTCCATCCACCAGGGTGGCTAGAACCACAAAGTTCGATAGTAGTAAGTGTTGGTGTGGATGGGAGACGTCAGACTCTTCATAAACTGCGGGCGTAAAGGTAAAATGGCGCTGCGTGCAGTTCTCACGTCTGAAATCCCAGCACTATGGAGGCCAAGACAGGCAAATCATCTGAGGTCAGGAGTTCAAAACCAGCCTGGCCAATGTGGTGAAACCCTGTCTCTACTAATATTACAAAAATTAGCCGATCATGGTGGCACGTGCCTGTAATCTCCGCTACTTGGAAGGCTGAGGCAGGAGAATCCCTTGAACCCCAGAGGTCAGTGAGCCAAGATCGCACCAGTGCACTCCAGCCTGGGAGACAGAGCAAGACTTCATCTTGAAAAAAGAAGAAAAGAAAGGAAGGAAAAAAGAAATGTAAAATAATAAATAGAAATATCTCCAAGCTCTTAAAATTAGGCAATTCTATTGGAAGGGACATAGCTCTGAAGAGAGGTTACAAGGAAGAGTTTGGATTTAACAAGAGAGTTCCAGGAAGCTCTTCCAGTTTACAAAGCAGGAGAGTAACATTAAGGCTGTGTTTTAGAAAGATGACTGCATTCTGTGATTCTGAAATAGCTATATATAGGTTGCTAGTGAAATCTGTGCTGCCAGTCTTCTTTCTCTCTCTCTTTTTTTTTGGGCAGAGTCTTGCTCTGTCACCCAGGCTGGAGTGCAGTGACTTGATCTTGGCTCACTGCCACCTCCGCCTCCCAGGTTCAAACAATTCTCCTGTCTCCGCCTCATGAGTAGCTGAGATTACAGACACCAGCCACTGTGCCTAGCTAATTTTTGTATTTTTAGTAGAGACAGGGTTTCACTATGTTGGCCAGGCTGGTCTTAAACTCCTGACCTCAGGAGCTTCTGAGGCTGCCTCTTTCAGCCTCCCAAAGTCCCGGGAATACAGGTGTGAGCCACCACGCCTGACACGGCTGGTCTTCTCTTACAAAAGCAAAACTCCCTCTCTATTCTTTTTTCTTTTTCTTTTTTTTTTTTTTTTGAGACAGTCTCACTCTGTCACCCAGGCTGGAGTGCTGTGGCGCGAGCTTGGCTCACTGCAGCTTTCGCCTCCTGGGTTCAAGCAATTCTCCTGCCTCCACCTTCCCAGAAGCTGCGATTATAGGCGTGTGCCACCATCCATGGCTAATATTTTTGGATTTTTAGTAGAGACGGGGTTTCACCGTGTTGACCAGACTGGTCTCAAACTCCTGACCTCAAGTGATCCGCCCACCTCAGCCTCCTAAAGTGCTGGGATTATAGGCATGAGCCATAGTGCTCGGCCAGAAATAAATGTATTGACTGATATAAATGAAAATTCCTGTGTATAGCTGGCTTCAGGAAAGCCTGAATAGGTGTTTAAATAATGTCATCAGGAACTTGTCTCATCAATCGGTTACCGATGTTAGCTTTAATTAAAAAACATTTTTTTTTTTTTTGCATTTGCTTCAGGTTTTAAAAAATTAAAACAAACAAACATTTTTGGGGGGCCAGACGTGGTGGCTCACACCTGTAATCCCAGCACTTTGGGAGGCCAAGGCAGGCAGATCACCTGAGGTCAGGAGTTCAAGACCAGCCTGGCCAACATGGTGAAACCCCCTCTCTACTAAAAATACAAAAATTAGCCAGGCATGGTGGCACAGGCCTGTAATCCCAGCTACTCGGGAGGCTGAGGCAGGAGAATCACTTGAACCCGGGAGGCGGAGGTTGCAGTGAGCTGAGATCACGCCATTGCACTCCAGTCTGGGCAACAAGAGTGAGACTCCATCTCAAAAAAAGAAAAAAAAAATTTTTAAGAGACAGAGTTTCACTGTGTCGCCCAGAGCTGGGGACCAGTGGTACAATTGTAGCTCACTATAACCTTGAAGTCCTGGACTCAGGCATTCCTCCTGCCCCAGCCTCCCAAGTAATGGAGACTATAGGCATGCACCACCACGGTGCCTAATTTTTTGTTTTTTTTTTTTTGAAACAATCTCCCTCTGTTGCCTATACTGGTATGCAGTGGTGCAATCATGGTCATTACTGCCTCAGTCTCCCAGGCTTAAGCGATTCTCCTGCCTCAACCTCTAAAGTAGCTGGGGCTACAGGTGTGCGCCACTATGTCCAGCTAATTTTTAACATTTTGTGTAGGGATGGGGTCTTGCTATGTTGCCCAGGCTGGTCTCAAAATCCTGGCCTCAAATGATTCCTCCTTGGCCTCCCAGAGTGCTGGGATTACAGGTGCAAACCACCGCTGTTAGCTTCATTTTCAGGTAGCCTCCTCCTCCTACCATTTTGTCAACCAGAGCCAAAAGAAATTTCATTCCCGAAAGTTGCTGCAATAGCCCTTGGGAAGAATCTAATTTTGGTCTATAGTGGGGCTTAAATTCTTCTGTAAACTAACCACCACGGGGAAGAGGAGGTAAGGTACGCTCTGCTTGGCCAGGGTGATGGCAGTGGGAGAGGATGAACTGGCCAGGAAATAACTGAATAACTGTGGTGGAGGCAGAGTGTGCAAGAGCCGGTTGCTTAGCAATGTTGGGGAAGAAAGAGGAGTTTATCTATTGAATGCCAGCCATGTGTCGGGCCCTGTGCCAGGCAAATACAGCTCACTTTGAGGGCCAGACACAGTGGCTCATGCTTGTAACCCCAGCACTCTGGGAGGCTGAGGCATGAGGATCACTTGAGGCCAGTAGTTTAAGACCATCCTGGGTGACACACTGAGATCTCATCTCTGCAGAAAATGAAAAATTAGCCAGGCATGGTCGTGCGTGCCTGTGGGCCCACCTCCTGGGGAGACTGAGGCAGGAGGCTTGTTTGAACCTGGGATGTCGAGGCTGCCGTGAGCCATAATCATGCCACTCCACCCCAGCCTAGGTGACAGAGCAAGATCCTTTCTCAAAGAAACAAATGGACAACAACAGACTGGTGGAAGAGGTGGCCATATAAACAGTGACTATCCAGTGTATGATGTACAATGATGGAGGGATACGGCAAGGGCCACTAACACAACGGAGAAAGGAAAGCATTTGGGCAGTGGCTGCGGTCAGGGGAGAGGCAGTTCCCAGAGAAGGAAATCTTGGCTTGAGTTTCATTTATTTATTTTAATTTTTATATTTTTCAGACAGAGTCTGGCTCTGTCACTCAGCTGGAGCGCAGTGGTGCCATCTCAGCTCACTGCAGCCTCTGCCTCCAGGGTTCAAGCGATCCTTCTGCCTCCGCCTCTCGAGTAGGTAGGACCATAGGCACGCATCACCAAGCTCAGCTAATCTTTTTATATTTAGTAGAGATGGGGGTTTCACTATGTTGGCCAGGCTGGTATTGAACTCCTGGCCTCAAGTGATCTGCCTGCCTAGGCCTCCCAAAGTGCTCGGATTACAGGCGTGAGCCACTGCACCTTGCCAAGTTGGTTTTTTTTTGGTTTGTTTTTGTTTTTTTTTTTAAGCTGGAGTCTCTCTCTGTAGCCCAGGCTGGGGTGGCAGGATCTCGGCCACTGCAACCTCTGCCTTCCGGGTTCAAGCAATTCTCCTGCCTCATTTTCCTGAGTAGCTGGGACTACAGGCGTGCACCACTATGCCTGGCTAATTTTTGTACATTTAGTTGAGATGGGGTTTCACCATGTTGGACAAGCTGGTCTTGAACTCCTGACCTTGTGATCTGCCTGCCTTGGCCTCCCAAAGTGCTGAGATTACAGGCAAGAGCCATCGCACCTGGCCTGCACCTTGCCAAGTTTTAAGCGATAAGTAGGGTACATGAAACAAAGAGTAAGAGATTTCAGGCCCAGGCTGGCTCAGCTCTTTGGGAGGCAGAGGCAGGCAGACAGCTTGAGTCCAGGAGTTCGAGACAAGCCTGGCAATATGGTGAGAGTCCCCTCTCTAAAAATATATATAAATTAAAAATAAATTTAGGCAGGGCACAATGGCTCACGCCTGTAATCCCAACACTTAGGGAGGCCAAGGTGTGTGGATCACTTGAGGTCAGAAGGTTGACACCAGCATGCCCAACATGGTGAAATTCTGTCTCTACCAAAAAATACAAAAATTAGCCAGGTGTGGTAGCACACACCTGGAGTCTCAGGTACTTGGGAGGCTGAGACAGGAGAATCGCTTGAACCCAGGAGGTGGAGGTTGCAGTTAGCTGAGATGGTGCCACAGCACTCCAGCCTGGGCAACAAAGTGAGACTCTGTCTCAAAAATAAATTAATTAATTAATGTTAACAAAGAGATTTCAGGCCCATGTCAAGGGCAAAGAACTGAGTCAAAAAAAAAAAAAAATTGCTGTCAGGGCAGGGCCTGGTGACTCATGCCTATAATCTCAGCACTTTGGTAGGCTGAGGTGGGAGCATCACTTGAGGCCAGGAGTTTCCGACCAGCCTGGGCAACATAGCAAATCCATTTCTGCTTCTTTAAAAAAAAAAAAAAAATCTGGCCAGAAAAACCACATCCAAACCAAAGACATATTTAGTTTTGCTCACACAACATTTTTAGAAATTTTTGAATTAGTTGCCAACATTGAAAGATCTAGAGCTTTCACATAAAAATCCATCTCTCCACTTTATCTTGAAAAGCCAAGTTTGGCTACACAGGGCCAGCATTTCTCCATGGTGACAAGTGGCTGGCATCGCCAAGGCCCCTCCACTCCCTGTTCTGGTTCACTCCCCCCACCCCCACCGCCTCAGATGCTCACGTTACCTGCAGTCCTGAAAGACGCTGCCAATCCTTTGTAAATTTCCACATCAAAAGGAGGAGTTGGCTGGGCGCAGTGGCTCACACCTATAATCCTAGCACTTTGGGAGGCCAAGGCGGGTGGATCACCTCAGCTCAGGGGTTCAAGACCAGACTGACCAATATGGTGAAACCCCATCTGTCTCCAAAAAGAGTGGTTTGTTTGTTTATTTATTTATTTATTTGTGTATAGACAGGGTCTCACTCTATTACCCAGGTTGGAATGCAGTCGTGTGTGTGATCATAGCTCACTGCAGACTTGACCTCAAGCGATCCTCCCACCTCAGCCTCTCAAGCAGCTATAGGCACATGTCACCTACAGTCCAACTAACTTTTTAATTTTTTGTAGAACCAAGGGTCTCACTTTGCTGCCTAGGCTGGTCTTGAACTCCTGGCCCTAAGCGATCCTCCTGCCTTGGCCTCCCAAAGCACTGAGATTACAGGTTTGAGCCACCATACCCAGTTCCCACGACAGTTTAACTGATAGAATGTGGTAGAAGTTATACCGTGACAATTACAGGCCCATCCTTTCAGTAGACTGGCATCTTTTGCTTCCTTTCTTGGTACACTTCCTCTCAAAACCCTAGAATAATAAGAAATAACAAAATGGTTGTCAATTTGGCCAGGCGCAGTGGCTCATGCCTATAATCACAGCACTTTGGGAGGCCAAGGCGGGTGGATCACTTGAGCTCAGGAGTTCAAGACCTGCCTGGGCAACATGGTGCAACCTCATGTCTACAAAAAATATAAAAAATTAGCTGGGCATACGCCTGTGGTCCCAGCTACTCAGGAGGCTGAGGTGGGAGGATTGCTTGAACCAAAGAGGCAAAGGCTGCAGTGAGCCAAGATCACACTGCTATACTGCAACCTGGGCAACTGAGTGAGACCATGTCTCAAAACAAACAAAAAAATAAAATAATAATAAATCATGGCCCCAGTGTGGTGGCTCACGCCTGTAATCCCAGCACTTTGTGGGGCCAAGGCAGGAGGATCCCTTGAGCTCAGGAGTTCAAGACTAGCCTGGGCAACACAGGGAGATCCTCACTCAACAAATAATATAAAATATTAGCCAGGGCCAGGCACAGTGGCTCACGCCTGTAATCCCGGCACTTTGGGAGACCGAGGTGGGTGGATCACCTGAGGTCAGAAGTTAGAGACCAATCTGGCCAGTAAGCTGAAACCCTGTCTCTACCAAAAATACAAAATTAGCCGGGCGTAGTGGGCATGCCTGTAATCCCAGCTACTCGGGAGGCTGAAGCAGGATTGGTTGTACCCGGGAGGCGAAGGTTGCTGTGAGCCGAGATTACACCATTGCACTCCAGCCTGGGCAACAAGAGCAAAACTCCATCTCAAAAAAAGAAAATTAGCCAGGTGTGGTAGTGCATGCTTGTAGTCCCAGCAACTGAAAGCTGAGGTGGGAGGATTGCTTGAGCCCAGGAGTTGGAGGCTGCAGTGAGCTATGATTGCACCACTGCACTCTAGCCTGGGCGACAGAGCAAGAACTCATTTCAAAAAAAAAAAGAGTTGTCAATTTAAGTCATACAGTTTTGAGATGATCTGCTACTCCACAACAGGTACCCAGAGCAGAACACCCACCTCCAGCCCTTCCCTTGTGGACATCTGAGGGCTCAGCCGCTGCACCAGAGGAGTGAAGACGTGCACTGAGCTTGGGTAATGACGAGCAGGTTGGGCAGGTGGATGGGGAGGATAGTGAAAGGCTTCGCATGCCATGCTGGAGAGTTCTGGCTTTTTCTAGAGGTACAGAGTTGCTGGTAGGGTGTTTTCAGGTAGGCATATTATGATCATGTTTGCCTTTTAGGCAAGTGATTCTAGCAACATAATAAAAGATGGATCAGGCCAGGCCGGGGACTCACGCCTGTAATCCCAGCACTTTGGGAGGCCTAGGTGGGCAGATCACCTGAGGTCAGGAGTTCAAGACCAGCCTGGCCAGCATGGTGAAACCTTGTCTTTACTAGAAATATAAAAACTAGCCGGATGTGGTGGTGGGAACCTGTAATTCCAGCTACTCAGGAGGCTGAGGCATGACGATCGCTTGAACCCAGGAGGTGGAGGTTGCAGTGAGTTGAGATCATGCCACTGCACTCCACCCAGAGCAATAGAGCAAGACTGTGTCTCAAATAAATAAATAAATAGGCTGGGCGTGGTGGCTCATGCCTGTAAGCCCAGCACTGTGGGTGGCCGAAGCTCGCAGATCACAAGGTCAGGAGTTCAAGACCAGCCTGGCCACCATGGTGAAATCCTGTCTCTACTAAACATACAAAAATTAGCTGGGTGTGGTGGTGTGGGCCTGTAATCCAAGTTACTCGGGAGGCTGAGGCAGGAGAATCACTTGAACCCAGGAAATGGAGGTTGCAGTGAGCCAAGACTGCACCATTGCACTCCAGCCTGGGCCACACAGCAAGACTCCATCTCAAAAATAAATAAATAAATACAATAATAATTTATTGTTTCCTATGATACATGTTAGAAGAAAAAAAAAAAGAAAAAAGACAAAAAATAATAATTAAAAAATTTTTTTTTAAATTTTTTAAAAGATAAAAATAAACAAATAAAAGATGGATCAGAGGAAGGAAAGGTTGCCTGCAGATTAATTAGGGATTTGGTCAATGATAGAAGCAACTCAGTTAGTGTCGGTGGTGATGGAGAGAAAGGGGAGGATTCAAGGTCAAGACTCAAGACTCCCTCCTCCAGAAGGCCCTCCCTGGGACATGCAGGTCAGAACCAGGGAATACAAGGACAGGTTTGCACCTCAAAGACAGGCTGGGAGTCATCAGAGTTTCCACTTGAAGCTGCTGATGTGAGTGAGATAGTGTGGGGAGTCTGAGTGCAGCAAGAAGAGATGGAGGGGAGGGGCTCATGCCTGGAATCCCAGCACTTCAGGAGGCTGAGATGGGTGAATTGCTTAGGGTCAGGAGTTCAAGACCAGCCTGGGCAACATTGTGGGACCCCCCCCCGCCACCTCTACAAAAAACACAAATATGAGCCAGGCATGGTGTTACACACCTGTAGTCCCAGCACTTTGGGAGGTTGAGGCAGGAGGATGGCTTGAGCCCAGGACTTCGAGGTTGCAGTGAGCTGTGACTGTGCTTCTGCACTCCAGCCTGGGTGACAGGGCAACACCCTGTCTCTAAATAAGTAACTAAGAGGTGGAGTCCTGGGAGGACTCTGCGTATAATGGGTAAAGCAAAGGAAGAGATACCCCGCAGGGGATTGACAGAGAAAGCTACAGAGGAAAGAGGTGAGGGTGTGTCCCAGACGTCAAAGGAACATATTCAAGAGGGAGGCGTAGTCAGTAGCATCAGAGGATCATCAAAACGTGCTTGTCTGATTTGATGACCAGGAGGTTACTGGTGGCCCCGCCAAGGGCAAATCTATGTGGAATGGTGAGGGCGGAAGCCAGACTCAAGTAGATGGAAAAGTAGGAAATGAGGAAGTGGAGACAGTGAGTGTCCACCGCTCTCTCAAGAAACTCATGTGTGAACAATAGGAGTGAAATAGGGAAGTGGTTTGAGGTTGCCAAGTTGAGAGAGGCTCCCCCTGCACACAGGAACCTGGGCGTATTTTATATCCTGAAAAAAGAGGGTCTGCACAGAGAGGCCTGGCAGTAGAGGAGAAAAGGGTGAAATGATGGAGTGAGGTCACGGAAGAAATGGGAGGAATATGTCCCAAGAGGGATTTTCTTTGGGCCCAATGAGAACCATTACTTTATTTTATTTTTTTATAGTTATTATTATTATTTTTTTTTAATTATTATTATTTTTTTAAAGACAGGGTTTCACCATGTTGGTCAGGCTGGTCTTGAACTCTTGACCTCAGGTGATCTGCCTGCCTTGGCCTCCAAAGTGCTTGGATTACAGGCATGAGCCACCGTGCCCGGCGGATAACCATTACTTTAAAAACATTTTTTTAGAGACAGGATCTCCCCCTGTCATCCAGGCTGGAGTGTAGTGGCACGATCATAGCTCACTGCAGCCTCCAACTCCTGGGCTCAAGGGATCCTCCTGCTTCAGCCTCCCGAGTAGTTAGGACTACAGGCACACGCCACTACACCTGGCTAATATTTAATTTAATTTAATTTAATTTAATTTAATTTAATTTTTAATTTTTTTGAGAACAGAGTTTTGCTCTTGTCGCCCAGGCTGGAGTGTAGTGGTGCCATCTCGGCTCACTCCAACCTCTGCCTCCTGGGTTCAAGTGATTCTCCTGCCTCAGCCTCCCAAGTAGCTGGGATTAGAGGTATGTACCACCACACCCGGCTACTTTTTTGTATTTAGTAGAGACGGGGTTTCTCCATGTTGGTCAGGCTGATCTCGAACTCCTGACCTCAGGTGATCTGACCGCCTTGGCCTCCCAAAGTGCTGAGATTACAGGCATGAGCCACCGTGCCCAGCCCATATTTTATATTTTGTAGAAATGGAGTCTCACTATGTTGTCCAGGCTTGTCTCAAACTCCTGGCCTCAAGTGATCCTCCTGCCTTGTCCTCCCAAAGTTGCTGGGATTCCAGGCATGAGCCACTGTGCCTGGGCAGGAGCGCTTTCAGAATGTGAGTCAGCACTGAGCCTACAGGTGGATGGAAGATCAGGGCCACAGGATGCCAGGCTACCAGAGCACCTCTTGCCAATAAGACTTTGTTACTTCTTTACTTGGAGACTTGTGTGGGCTCCTTGCTACACTAGAGAAAACTCCCTGAGAAGGCCCTGTTTGATGTCACCCACGCTCCCCCACCAATAGACCTTCCCAGTGTTCTGACCTTTCCTATTACCTCAAGTACATGAGGCCCCAGCCTTGGGGAACAGCTCTCCATTCTCTAAAACGTCATGATCTTTTCCTGCCTTTATCTGAATGGCTCTTCTCCCTCTTGCCTCTCTTCTTTGCTTGGCAAACTCCTAGTCAAGATCTAGTTCAGGCTGGGCGTGGTGGCGCACACCTGTAATCCCAGCACTTTGGGAGGCTGAGGCAGACACATCACCTGAGGTCAGGAGTTCAAGACCAGCCTGGTCAACATGGTGAAACCCCATCTCTACAAAAAATAGAAAAATTAGACAGGTGTGATGGCTCACGCCTGCAATCCCAGCACTCTGGGAGGCTGAGGTGAACAGATCACCTGAAGTCAGGAGTTCAAGACCAGCCTGGGCAATATAGCAAGACCCCATCTCTACAAAAAATAGAAAAATTAGGTGTGGTGGCTCACGTCTGGAATCTCAGCACTTTGGGAGGTCGAGGCGGGCAGATCAACTGAGGTCAGGAGTTCGAGACCAACCTGGTTAACATGGTAAAACCCCATCTCTACTAAAAATACAAAAATTAGCAGAATGTGGTGGCGGGCACCTATAATCTCGGCTACTCTAGAGGCAGAGGCAGGAGAATCACTTCAACCTGGGGGCAGATGTTGCAGTGAGCCAACATAGTGCCACTCCACTGCAGCCTGGGCGAAAGGCGAAACAACAAAACTCTGTCTCAGAAAAAAAAAAAGAACTCGTGTCTGCTGCGGCAGGCCTTCAGTCAGCTGCAGCTCTGAGCCAACTGCAGGATGAAGAACTGTTGCTTAATTGGAAAGTGTCAGCATCCCAGAATTCAAAAAAGAAATCTGATGAGGCTTCTCCTGCTTTATATATTACATGGAGAATTTAGATCTTATGCTGGTTTGCACAAATTCCCTGCAGAAAAAAAATTGCTCTGTGTATATCTTTTGGAATATAAGACAATAGTATCCGTTCTTTGCAAAGGTAGCTTTAACAGATGTGAAAATAAATACACTGAATTTTACTATGATCATACAGAAGAGTATGGATGCATTTCAAATGTTAGATATTGCTACTATTATCAAATGATTCCTTCCTTCCTCTTTCTTTTTCTTTCTTTCTTTCTCCTTTCTCTCTCTCTCTCTCTCTCTCTCTCTCTCTCTCTTTCTAACAGAGTCTTGCTCTCTCACCCAGGTTAGAGTACAGTGGCACAATCTCGGCTCACTATAACCTCCACTTCTCAGGTTCAAGTGATTCTCTTGCCTCAGCCTCCCGAGTAGCTGGGACTGCAGGTGTGTGCCACTACACCTGGCTAATTTTTGTATTTTTAGTAGAAACACGGTTTTGCCATGTTGTCCAGGTTGGTCTCAAACTCCTGACCTCACATGATCTGCCCGCCTTGTCTCCCAAAGTGCTAGGATTACAGGCATGAACCACTGTGGCCTGGCCTATTATCAAATGATTTCTTTCCTTCTCTCTCTCTCTCTCTCTCTCTTTTTTTTTTTTTTTTTTTTTTTTGAGACAGGATCTCTGTCACTGAGGCTGGAGTGCAGTGACACAATCTTGGTTCACTGCGACCTCAACCTTCTGGGTCTAAGCAATCCTCCCACTTCAGCCACCACCCGAGTAGCTGAGACTGCAGGCATGCACCACCATGCCCAGTTATTTGTTTTTTCCTTTTAAATTTTTGGTAGAGACAAGGTCCTCACCGTGTTGCCCAGGCTGGTCTCGAACTCCTGGGCTCAAGCAGTCCTCCCACTTTGGCTTTCCAAAGTGCTAGGATTACAGGCATGAGTCACCACACTCAGCCTCAAATGATTTCATACAGACCTTTTAATCATGATTCCTCTCTGCCAAGCACTGAAAAGTCGAATCATTATATCTGCAATGATATAGATTATGAAACTTGCCCTCAAATTCTGGCAAGAGATAACTTTTTGAGCTATTGACTTCATGTTATACTTAAAAAATTATGAGATATCATCTGTCATTGCATTATAATTAAAATTTGTGCAGAAGGCTTTGGGAAAATGGATCTTTTATAGAAAAAAAGTGGGACAAATGATTTCTATGGCTTTCAAAGATAAAATATATGCTATACTAAACCAGGGTGTCCAATCTTTTGGCTTCCCTGGAGCACAATGGAAGAAGAAGAATTGTCTTGGGCCACACATAAAATACACTAACACTAACGATAGCTGATGAGCTTAAAAAAAAAAAAAATCTCATAATGTTTTAAGAAAGTTTACAAATTTGTGTTGGGCTGCATTCAAAGCCATCCTGGACCAGGGGTTGCACGAGCTTATACTAAACCAACTCTAACATAGCTTATTATGTTTTACTGTTAAATTATATCTCTGGGTTGGGTGTGGTGGCTCATGCTTGTAATCCCAGCACTTTGGGAGGCCAAGGTGGGCAGATCACTTGAGGCCAGGAGTTCGAGACCAGCCTGACCAACATGGCGAAACCCCATCTCCACTAAAAATACAAAAATTAGCCAAGAGGGGTGGTGCACTCCTGTAGTCCCTGCTACTTGGGAGGCTGAAGCATGAGAATTGCTTGAACCCAGGAAGTGGAGGCTGTAGTAAACTGAGATTGTGCCACTGCACTCCAGCCTGGGTGACAGAGCAAGACCTTGTTTGAAAAAAAACAAAACAAAACAAAACAAAAAAACAAAAGCTTTTATGGATGATTAAATTTTAGTACATATTCAAAAAAATTATTGCTAAATTTTTAAGGTGTAATTAATTATGTATTACATAACAGTGTTGTGGTTAGGTAAAATAATCCTAATCTGACATACAATAATGTGATGAATCTTAAAACATTATAAAGAGTGAAAAAACCAGACCCATATTGTATATTTCATTTGTGTGGAGCATTCTAGAACAGGCAAAATGAGTCTATAATGGCAGCAAATGGATCAGTGGTTGTCTGGGACTGAGGCTGGGGACTGATTGTGGAAGGGCTTTTAAGGGTGATGGGAGTATTTCATATTTTGATTATGGTGGTAATTACATGGGTATGTATATTTGTCAAAACTAAAATGCACTTAAAATGAATGTGTTTTATCGTATGAAAATTAAAGTGTATTTTGCTGTATGTAAATAAAGTTGGTTTTAAAAAGAAAAAAATGAAGTTACAAGTAGAATAAAAAGAATCCACCAGGCATGGTGGTGCACACTGTAATCCGAGCACTTTGCAAGGTCAAAGTGGGAGGATCGCTTGAGCCCAAGAAATCAAGACCAGCCTAGGTAACATGGTGAAACTCAATCTCTACAAAAAATGCAAAAATTAGCTAGGTGTGGTGGTGTGGACCTATCCCAGCTACTCGGGAGGCTGAGGCAGGAGACTCACTTGAACACAGGAGGCAGAGGTTGCAGTGAGCTGAGATCACACAACTACACTGGGATTACAGGCATGTACCACCACACCCAGCTTATTTTTGTATTTTTGTAGAGAAACCATTTTGTGGTGTTGGCCAGGCTCATCTCGAACTTCTGGCCTCAGGTCATCTGCCCGCCTTGATCTCCCGAAGTGCTGGGATTACAGGTGTAAACCACTGTGTCTGGCCAGATTAAAGAGATTTTTAAAAGTCCCTGTGTGTTAAAGGTAAATACTGAAGTTTTTTAAAGTTGAAATGCTAAGATGTCTGAGATTTGTTTTAATATATTCTAAGAAAATAGTGTGGAAGAGGAAATGAATCAATGTTTGTTAATATTGCCATATTTGAATCAAATATTGCCAATATATGTTGACCATTGTCAAAGCTGGATGATGGGTACAAGAGAGTTTATTATGTCATGATTCCCATTTCTGTATTTGAAAATGTCTATAGGCCGGGTGTGGTGGCTCACGCCTGTAATCTCAGCACTTTGGGAGGCCGAGGTGGGCAGATCACTTGAGGTCAGGAATTTGAGACCAGCCTGGCCAACATGGCAAAACCCCATCTCTACTAAAAATACAAAATTAGCTAGGCGTGGTGGTGTGCACCTGTAATCCCAGCTACTTGGGAGGCTGAGGCAGGAGAATCGCTTGAACCCAGGAGGTGAAGTTTGCAGTAAGTTGAGATTGCACCACTGCACTCCAGCCTGAGCAACAGCCTGAGATTCAATCTCAAAAATAAAAAAAGTATACAATAAAAGTTTAAAAGTATAAATGGTTGCATGCAGTGGCTCATGCTGGTAGTGCCAGCACTTTAAGAGACCAGGGTAGAGGATTGCTTGAGCCTAGGAGATTGAGGCCACAGTGAGCTCTAATCAAGCCACTGCACTCCAGCCTGAGTGATAGAGTGAGACCCTGATTCAAACAAACAAACAAACAAAAAACCAAAAAGCTTAAAAAAATTTTTTTAAGAGGTAAAATAGGCTGGGAGCAGTGGCTCACACCTGTAACCCCAGCACTTTGGGAGGCCAAAGCAGGTGGATCACCTGTGTTCAGGTGTTCGAGACCAGCCTGGCCAACATGGTGATACCCCCCTCTCTACTAAAAATACAAAAAAAATTAGCCAGGCGTGGTGGTGAACGTCTGTAATCCCAGCTACTCAGGTGGCTGAGGCAGGAGAATCGCCTGAACCTGGGAGGCAGAGGTTGCAGTAAGCCAAGATCACGCATTGCACTCTAGCCTGAATAACACAGTGAAACTCCATCTCAAAACAATAATTTAAAAAAAAATAAAAAGAGATAAATAAAACCTTATTACCATCACAAGTTAAAACGAAGAAAGAAACCTAGTTCAAATTTGATAAGAAAAAAAAAGAGAGTTTGAAGCTAGAAAGTAACAAGTGCGGCTGGATCCAGGACTCCAGGAGTCTAGTCTGTCTTGCTTTCTCCCTTTCTTGACTCTACTGTTCTCTAGGTTGGTTCTGTTCTCAGGCAGTCCTGCTTCCGATGGTGAGATGACTACCAGCATTTCTTAGACCTCTATCCTATAATGTGAGTTATCCAACAGAAAGTTCCAATTAAAGGCCTGGAATTAGCACTTTGGGAGGCTGAGGTGGGTGGATCACCTGAGGTCAGGAGTTCCAAACCAGCCTGACCAACATGGTGAAACCCCATCTCTACTAAAAAATAAAAAAATAGCTGGTCGTGGTGGTGCATGCCTGTAATCCCAGCTACTCAGGAGGCTGAGGCACGACAGTCTCTTGAATCTGGGAAGGCGAGGTTGCAGTGAGCTGAGATTACACCATTGCACTCCAGCTCGGGCAACAAGAGAGAAACTGTCTCAAAACAAAAAACAAAAAACAAAAAAAAGGCCTGGAATTAGTTTGCAAGGCACTGTTGGCCTGGCCTGGGTCGCCAGCGTTCATCAGTCCTCTCTTGATCAGCTGTTCTCTAAGAGCAGGGGTGTGCTAATTAGCCTCTGAATCCCCCACCACCCATCAAGCACCCTGCCTGGGACACAACATCATGGGTGGATCGATGGATGGATGGGTGAGGAAGAGGATGGAAAATAAGCAATACAGTGAGACCCCGTCTCTAAAAAAATTAAAAGAGGGCTGGGTGAAGTGGCTCACGCCTGTAATCCCAACACTTTGGGAAAAGCTGAGGCAGAAGAATTGCTTGCGTTCAGGAGTTCAGGACCAGCCTGGGCAATATAGCAAAACCCCCATCTCTACAAAAAATTTAAAAGTTAGCTGGGTATTATGGCATGTGCCTGTAGTCCCAGTGACTTGAGAGGCTGAGGTGGGAAGATTGCTCACTTGAACCTGGGAGGTGGAGGCTGCAGCGAGCTGTGTTTGTGCCACTGCACTCCAGCCTGAGCGACAGAGTGAGACCCTAACTCAAAAATAAATGTTAATTAAATTAAATTAAAAATAAGAAAAAGGGCCAGGCGTGGTGGCTCACGCCTGTAATTTCAGCACTTTGGGAGGCCAAGGCAGGTAGATCACCTGAGATCAGGAGTTCGAGACCAGCCTGGTCAACATGGTGAAACCCTGTGTCTACTACAAATACAAAAAATTAGCTGGGCATGGTGGCGAGTGCCTATAATCCCAGCTATTCGGGAGGCTGAGGCAGGAGACTCGCTTGAACCTGGGAGGCGGAGGTTGCAGTGAGCAGAGATGGTACCACTGTACTCAAGCCTGGGTGACAGAGTGAGACTGTCTCAAAAAAAAAAAAAAAAGTAGCCTGGACTTTATCCCAACACTACAGTCCACTTCTACTGTAGGTATCCGGCTCCTTGGAAGGGTCTCTGATCCTGTCTCCCTACCGAGTAGGTGTAATCAGAACTTTTTCAGCTGCAAGTGCCAGAAATCCAACTCAAATTTATTGGCTTATGTGAAAAAGGAGTGCATTGCCTTACACAACACAAAAGTTAAGGATTTCAGGCACAGCTTGATCCAGATACTCAAACGATCTCAAGAATATGTCTGTCTGCATATCTCGCCTCTGCAGACCTCTGTGTAGACTCATTCTGGCCAACTTTTTTTTTTTTTTTTTTTTTTTTAAGATGGAGTCTTGTGCTGTCATCCAGGCTGGAGTACAGTGGCATGATCTCAGCTTACCAAAACCTCTGCCTCCCAGGTTCAAGTGATTTTCCTGCCTCAGCCTTCCAAGCAACTGGGACTACAGGTGCACACCACCATGCCTGGCTAATTTTTGTATTTTTAGTGGAGATGGGGTTTTGCCATGTTGGCCAGCCTGGTCTCAAACTCCTGGCCTCAGGTGGTCCACCTGCTTTGGCCTCTCAAAGTGCTGGGATTACAGTCATGAGCCACCATGCCCAGCTCTGGCCAGCTTTTCCTGCATGCCAACAAGATGTCCCCAGCAGTGCTGGGCTTACATCCTATCAGTCCTAACCCCCAGTGGAAAGAGGGCATCTTCTTCACAGCAGCTCCAAGATGAGTCTTGGGCACAAGATGAATCATCAAGTGCCCATCCCTGTGCCAATGAAAACAGATTGCTTTGGCTGGGAAGCACAGGCCATGTGACTACGCCAGGTCCTCTCCTGAACCTCATGGACCGCCTGTGAGGAAGGCTTGGTTCCCCAAAAGAAAATCCAATGAAGAGGCGCTGGGGCCAGGCACGATGGTTCATGCCTGTAATTGCAGCACTTTGGGAGGCTGAGGCAGGAGGATTGCTGGAGCTCAAGAGGTTGAGACTCACCTAGGCCACATAGTGAGATCCCGTCTCTACCAAAATTTAAAAATTAGGCCGAGCACAGTGGCTCACGCTTGTAATCCCAGCACTTTGGGAGGTCGAGGCGGGCAGATCACGAGGTCAGGAGATCATGACCATCTGGTGAACATGTTGAAACCCCGTCTCTACTAAAAAAAACATTAGCCAGGCATGGTAGCATGCACCTACAGTCCCAGCTACTTGGGAGGCTGAGGGAGGAGAATCGCTTGAACCCAGGAGGCAGAAGTTGCAGTGAGCTGAGATCGCATCATTGCACTCCAGTCTGGGCGACAGAGTGAGACTCCATCTCAAAAAGAAAAAAATTAGCTAGGTATGGTGGGCACGTGCCTGTGGTCCCAGCTACTAGGGAGACTCCAAGGATGGATGGGAGGATCGTTTGAGCATGGCAGGTTGAGGCTGCAGCGAGCTGTGATCGTGCTACCGCACCCCAACCTGAGCAACAGAGCAAGACCCTGTCTAAAATTAAAAAGAGAGAGAGAGAAGAGAGGCAATGATAGGAGGCAAGACCAGCAGGAACAAGAGGGGCAAAGGTCCCCACTTTTTTTTCTTTGAATTGAGACTGGGTCTCCCTCTGTCATCCAGGGTGGAGTGCAATGGTGCAATCACAGCCCACTGTTAAACTGGAACTCCTGGGCTCAACCAATCCTCCCACCTCAGCCTCCTAAGTACCTGGGAGCACAGGTGCATGCCATCACAGCTGGCTAATTTCAAATTTTTGTGTAGAGATGAGGTCTTGTTATGTTGCCCAGGCTGGTCTTCAACTCCTGACCTCAGGTGATCCACCTGCCTCAGCCTCCCAAAGTGCTGGGATTACAGGCATAAGCCACTGTGCCCAGCCTTGTTGTTGTTGTTTTCTCTTTTAGTAGAAACGGGGTTTCGCCATGTTGGCCAGGCTGGTCTCCAACTCCTGACCTCAAATCTGCCTGCCTTGACCTTCCAAAGTGTTGGGATTGCAGGCATGAGCCACCACACCCAGCCGGAGCCTCATAACTTTGTGAGGTGGGCAGGACAAATCTTATTAATTCCCCATTTATCAATGAGAAAATGAGGTTCAGAGAGATTAGGCTTCTTGGCCAAGATGGCACAATCAATGGCAGGGGTGGGACTTGAACCCGTCCCTTGCTGTTCCTTGAACCTTTCCACATGACTGGGCTGTTCCTCAGCTTACAGGACACCCCTCCAGCCTTGCCTGTTGGCTCTTCCTCATCCTTTCAGGCCCAGCCCAGAGACTGTGTAAACAAGAATGATGAGAGTTAACCTTTTCTTTTCTTTTTTAATGAGACAGAGTCTTGCTCTTTCTCAAGGCTGGAGTGTAGTGGTGCGATCTTGGCTCACTGCAGCCTCTGCCTCCTGGGTTCAAGCTATTCTCATGCCTCAGCCTCCTGAGTAGCTAGGATTACAGGTGTGTGCCACCACAACAGGCTAATGTTTGTATTTCTAGTAGAGATGCAATTTCACGGTGTTGGCCAGGCCGGTCTCGAACTCCTGACCTCTGGTGATCTACCAGCCTTGGCTTCCAAAGTGCTGGGATTACAGGCATGAGCCACAGTGACTGCCCCAGAACTAACATTTATTAAGCACCTGCCACTTTCTAGATGAGGTACTTACTGACTTCCTTGGGTTATTTTAGGTAATCATCCCCATACCTCTTATGTGGTAGGTATGACTGTTCCAGAGGGAGAAACAGAGGCTGAGAAAGGCTAAGTAGCAGCCCCACGTCAGTCAGCAGGTGACCGGTTGTGGTCACACTCAACGGCAGAGTTTGACTCTAGAGCGGGCCTTTCCTGTCCGCTGTTGCTGCCTCCAGGAGCCCCTCTGATTCCAAGGGTGGGAACAACCCCTCCTTGTCGTCGAGCCCGGCCGAAGCCTGGGCTAGGAGCGGCTGTGGGCTCCTCCTCCTTCCCCCAGGCTGGCTCTTCAGGGGAGGAAGCCTGCCTGGCTTGCTCGCCCGTATTGTCCCTGGCACAAAGTAGGTGCCCGTGATGCCGAATTATTTCAGCAGGAAGGCAGGGGTGCTCCCAATGAAGACAGGAGATCCAGGGAGGCAAAGCGACTCCCGAGGCCACCATGCGTAGATCTCAGAGCCAGGCAAGAGCCAGGGTCCAGGGGCGCGCTCGGGGCTCCTTCTCGCCCGCGCCCCCAGAGCTCGCGTCTGCAGGGCTGGGAGGAGGCGGCGGCGCAGCCGGGCCGGGCCAGGCACCGAGGCCTGGCCGGTGGGCCTGGGGCGCTTTCATGCCTGCCAGGGAAAGGCTGGCGAGGAGGCTGGGGGCGGACGCAGGGAGGAAAGAAGCAACGGGGTATTTTTGCGTTTTGACATGTTAAAAAGAAGTGCAGATTCGCTTCCCGGCAGCGGACGGGCAGCCTATGCTTCGGTTGGGGACCCGCGTGGGGCGCGGGCTGGGGGCCGGGGAGGGAGGCGGCCGCCGCTGGGGCCGGGGGAGCGCAGGGCGGGCCTGGAAGAGCTCCGCCCCAAGGGGCGCGGCCACGCCGGAGGCGGGCGCACGGCTGCTTCTCATTCATTGTCTTGACAAGAGCATCCTCAGCGGGCGAGTCCCCGGCTCCTCCAGCTCCTTCCTCCTCCTCCTCCTCCTCCTCCTCCACCTCCGGCTTTTGGGGGTCACTGTCCTCTCTCGGCAGCAGGTGAGGCTGGGCCTGGGAGGCGCGGGTGGGCTGGGGCGAGGGCCACCTGTGGGGCGGCGCGCGCGTGGGAGCCGCGGACAGCGGGGGCGCGCGGCTGTCACCGCGACCCGGCCGGCGCCGGGGCCAGGGAGCGGACGCAGCAGCCCGCGGGGGGACGCTGCCTGGAGTAGGGGCCGCTGGGGCTCCAGAGCGCTCTGCGGAGGCGAGGGCGAGGGACCACCGCAGCCAAGATGGAGGTGGGTGGCCGGGGGTCAGCACAGTGGCAAGGCCCCGACTCCCCCCGGAATTGAGTCTCGAGGAGGGTGGGGACGGGGGCAGGGTGGGGTGAGTGGGGCAGCTGCCCTAGCCTTGGAGACAGGAAGGGGTTCAGAGCAAAACAAGAAAAGACCAAGTTCCCCTTTCCGTGGTTTCCGGGCCTGGTACCTGCGGCGGGGGAGGAGGCAGGGTGGGGCGATGGCTTCCTGCCCCCTACCTCTGGTCCGGGGCTACCCTCTCTCCAGACCCAGGCTGCCCCTCAAGACTGGGGCTCTTCACATATGCTCATCACCGCTCTCTGGGCAGGCCGACCTAGCAGCCTCCTCGGGAATCCTGGGGTGGCCAGGGGTGCTGGAGACCCCAGTGAGCAGGCGAAGCTGAGGCTAGGGGCAGAGGCTCTGGGCACGGCACCCTCTGAGCGGCAGCAAAGATCCCTTCCCTGAGCAAGAAGGTGATGCAGTTGGCACAGGGTCACCCCTGGAGTTCCTGGCTCCCCACCCAGACACTGGGGGGAAACCATCCTAGCTGGACATCAGAGAAGTCAGAGTGGCCTCTCCCTTCCTGTGTGCAGTTCACATGGGGGTGGAGATGGCTCTTAAGGGCACCTGCTTTTCTGAGCGGAGGCGAGAGGCAGAGGTATGGGAAGCAGGAGATACTGGGACCTGAGCCATTGATGGCTTCTGGTGCCGAGACCTGCTGGGGAAGCCATCCTGTCGCCTCACTCTGCTCGGGTAGCCCCCACGCCACTTCCTCCTGTATTCAGCCGTGTGCCAGCAGGCAAGGGAGGCCAGCCCCTGCCCCTGCCGTTAGGAGGCACTCTGTGTGGGTGTGAGAGAGGTGGGCTCTGGACACGGTAACTAAGAGAGAACCCACCCTCAGAGCCATCTGGGCTGATGACGCCTGAGTCTGAACCATTAGGAAGGACGGGCTCTGCATCTGTCGGCCAGTCAGTCAACAAACATGCAGTGGGGGCAACACCACGCCGGGCTCTGCTGCAGAGGCTGAGGGTACAGATTGAGAGGGTGGCTCAGAGTGGCCGGGGTCCAGGGAGAAAGGAACTTGCAGGATAGACAGGAGGAGAGGCCAGCGAAGGGGAGCAGGCATCAGCCACAGTAGGGAGCCTCTGGAGATGATGCTGGGACCCCAAAAGCCAGACTGAGGGGTGTCCTAGGGGAGGTGGGGGCCCCTGGAAGATCAGAGTTGACCTGAAGGGAGAAACGCTCTTAACCTGTGTGCCCCCAGAATGAGCCGGCAGGTGGTCCGCTCCAGCAAGTTCCGCCACGTGTTTGGACAGCCGGCCAAGGCCGACCAGTGCTATGAGGATGTCCGCGTCTCACAGACCACCTGGGACAGTGGTTTCTGTGCTGTCAACCCTAAGTTCGTGGCCCTGATCTGTGAGGCCAGTGGGGGAGGGGCCTTCCTGGTGCTGCCCCTGGCCAAGGTGAGCTCATAGGGCCCTGGGGGGAGCAGCTCCTCCACCTGACCCATGGCTCTGTGGAGGTACTGATTAGGTGACTGTTGCCAAGCCTTCTGGGGCCCGTGTTGCCCTCTGGAAAACTGAGCTGGGCCCCAGGAGCCTCATGCTTCCTCCAGCTCCTCTGTGCTGTGGCTGTGTGGAAACTGACGCTCAGAAGGAGCCAATGCAAGATGGGTCACACCAGTGACCAGGACTGCAGACAGTCCTGCAGACTCACAACCCACCCTCCGGAGCCTCACCCTGGGGCTTTCTCCCCATGGAAACACAGAGAGGGCTGGGATGGGGTCTGGGGGCCCTGGGAGCATTCTCAGGGTTGGGAGGGACTCTGGCTCTGGGCCTGTCTGAGGACCTAGCAACTCTGGCCCCCAGTTCACAGACAGGGATGATGCAAGAGGAGCTCTCCCCTCCCCCAGCCCTGCCCTCCCCTGGAGCCTGCTGTCCACTCCACCGGCTGCCCTGCACCCCCAGCACGCTCCTGTGCTCTTTGAGGGGTGAGACAGGAAGGGGAGATGGGCCCCAAGTTGTTACCTTAAAAGGGCCGATGGAAGCAAAGAGAAGAGGAAGTGGTTGTCGGGGTGAGAGCTGGGCCCACGCCCCGCACTGCTGTCACACAGGAAGCCCTGCTGAAGCAGCTGTCCCCGGAAGAAGCCATTTCCAAACCTCTGCTCTCTCCTGGGGCCGGTTATGACAGGCTCCCTGGCCCCTGTCCTTTGGGGAGGACCCACCCCTGCAGCCCCACCACTCACACTCGCTCTCTGGGGAGCTAACCCTGCCCCCCTAGTCCCCATACACCTGTCCTGGCTCTAGGGCCAGCTGTGCCCCTGGAAGGCTCGCTCAAGGCAACTGGGGTGGGGTGCCAACCCTAAGGGCAGAGACAGACTGAGACAGAGACTGGCGGGAACTCCGCCAGGGTCTCGCATGGCCCACATCCTCTGCCATGCGTGGCCAGCCCTCCTGGGGTTTGCCCAGGCCATTTTGGGACTGGGACAAGAGAACAAACCCTCCCTACCCCAGGGCCTGGTCCAGCTCCCAGGGACCCCACAGCCTCCCTCTCTGGGCCTCTCTGAAGGAGGTGTGGGGAGGTTGGATTGGGTTTGGGGGGCAAAAGCAACTCCATCCAAGGCCCTGCTGTGCCTTTAGACTGGACGTGTGGACAAGAACGTGCCCATGGTCTGTGGCCACACAGCCCCCGTGCTAGACATCGCCTGGTGCCCGCACAATGACAATGTCATTGCCAGTGGCTCTGAGGACTGCACAGTCATGGTGAGTGGTGGTGGGGACCCAGGGGCTGGGAGGGGGGCTCTATGATGGGATCTGACATTTGGAGCCCCGAAGACTCACCGGTCTCTCCTCTGCAGGTGTGGGAGATCCCAGATGGGGGCCTGATGCTGCCCCTGCGGGAGCCCGTTGTCACCCTGGAGGGCCACACCAAGCGTGTGGGCATTGTGGCCTGGCACCCCACAGCCCAGAACATGCTGCTCAGTGCAGGTGCTGTGGGAAGGGCTGGGGGCGGCTGGTGACCTGCCATGGGTGACGGCAGGAGGCTCGTGGCTTCTGACACTGTGGGGAATGTGCAGGTTGTGACAACGTGATCATGGTGTGGGATGTGGGCACTGGGGCGGCTGTGCTGACGCTGGGCCCAGATGTGCACCCAGACACGATCTACAGTGTGGACTGGAGCCGAGACGGAAGCCTCATCTGTACCTCCTGCCGCGACAAGCGTGTGCGCATCATCGAGCCCCGCAAAGGCACTGTCGTAGCTGTGAGTTGCCATGCACCCTGATCCTTGACCCTACAGCCTGGATCCTTCTTATCCACCATCAACCAGGCCCTTGGATGCTGCCCTCCCTCACCTCCACCTGGGACTGGCCCCGTAGGGTGTGTATGGGTGCCCGACCTACCACCTTCCTTTCCTTGCAGGAAAAGGATCGTCCCCATGAGGGGACCCGGCCAGTGCGTGCTGTGTTCGTGTCGGAGGGGAAGATCCTGACCACGGGCTTCAGCCGCATGAGTGAGCGGCAGGTGGCGCTGTGGGACACAGTGAGTGCTGGGGCAGGAAGCCGAGGGCGAGGGCCCGGGGCTGGGAGTCTAGACTGCAGGTTTCGTCCCTGCTCTGCCACTCACCTGGCAGGATGGCTATGGGCCTCAGTTTACCCAGACGTGAGATGGGTGTTCCCACTGGTTGGTCGGGAGGGCCCTCACAGGTCACTGCCCAGGGAAGAGCACCATCCCAGGGCCTGGCATGTTACCTCTCACTTGTGTCTACAGAAGCACCTGGAGGAGCCGCTGTCCCTGCAGGAGCTGGACACCAGTAGCGGTGTCCTATTGCCCTTTTTTGATCCTGACACCAACATCGTCTACCTCTGTGGCAAGGTGGCCTCATCAGGCGGGGTGGGGGCAGGAGGTGGGCAGGACTGGCCTGGAGAGGGCCAGAGGAGGGGTCGTCTGCTGGTGTTGACCCTCCCTCCACACCCGCCACCTGCAGGGTGACAGCTCCATTCGGTACTTCGAGATCACTTCCGAGGCCCCATTCCTGCACTATCTCTCCATGTTCAGTTCTAAGGAGTCCCAGCGGGGCATGGGCTACATGCCCAAACGTGGCCTGGAGGTGAACAAGTGTGAGATCGCCAGGTGACTGACCCTCGGTCCTGACCACAGCATGCTCCTCGGGCGGTCCCAAGCCCGCCCAACCAGGCTGTGGGCCTCGCTCACCTTCCCCTTCCCACAGGTTCTACAAGCTGCACGAGCGGAGGTGTGAGCCTATCGCCATGACAGTGCCTCGAAAGGTGATGCTCCCCCGCCCCGCCCTGGGCTCTGGGCTGGGCACTGACTTCTCGGCCTTGCTGGGGGGTGTCCTGGCATAAGCACTTTCCTCACCAGCCCTGGCCTTGCCCACAGTCGGACCTGTTCCAGGAGGACCTGTATCCACCCACTGCAGGGCCCGATCCTGCCCTCACGGCTGAGGAGTGGCTGGGGGGTCGGGATGCTGGGCCCCTACTCATCTCCCTCAAGGATGGCTACGTGCCCCCAAAAAGCCGGGAGCTGAGGGTCAACCGGGGCCTGGACACTGGGCGCAGGAGGGCAGCACCAGAGGCCAGTGGCACTCCCAGCTCGGTGAGAGGGCCAGGGAGCCAGGGAATAAGGTGGGGAGGGTGGGGTGGGGCTGGCATTTGGGGCAGCTCAAACTCCCAACATTGGGAATCTTTGTGGGGCTGTGAGTGGGTAATCCTGAGGCCTCAGAAAACAGGTTTTAGATTGATAGGCCTGCAGGTCTCCAGGCAGCAACTGGCTGAGCGACAGAAGGGCCTGAGGCCTCGGGGGCTGTTGGGATGGGGCTCAGCAGACGCTAGGGCAAGGGGAGCCCAGAAGGAGCTGGGCCTAATGCAGCACGGGGTCCCCAGGATGCTGTGTCCCGGCTGGAGGAGGAGATGCGGAAGCTCCAGGCCACGGTGCAGGAGCTACAGAAGCGCTTGGACAGGCTGGAGGAGACGGTCCAGGCCAAGTAGAGCCCCAAAGGGCCTTCAGCAGGGTCAGCCATTCACAGCTGTCCACTCCTTCTCGACTCCCAGCCACATGGCAGAGAAAAAAAATCATAATAAAATGGCTTTATTTTCTTGTATCTCCCAGACTCTAATGACTGGTCCCCTACATGCGGGGTTTGCTGAACCGACCAGCCCTTGAGCTTCCTTCCCCTCTACTGCACTGAGGGGACTAACCCACAGCAAAGGATGCGGGATGCCCCCTAACATCCTATAGCACAGGAACAGGGTCTTCGAGGGTAGAAACCAGCCACGCTGATGTGGGTCAGGAGACTGCTCTCCGATTCCCAGCTCCTTCTCAGAGCTGATACAGCTGAGCTACTTAAGGCCCTAGCCTGGGACCTCAAAAATTCCCATATTTACTCCAAATCTGCCTTTCCTCGTCAACCAAAGCATCAGGTTGCATGTGACTCTGCTGGCAGCTGTTTGTGAGGAAATGAACCAACCATCACTTAAGGGTGGACATCTTATTTTTTTTTAATTTTTATTTTTATTTTATTTTTTGAGACAGAGTCTTGCTCTATTGCTAGGCTGGAGTGCTGTGGTGCAATCTTGGCTCACTGCAACCTCTGTCTCCCAGGTTCAAGTGATTCACCTGCCTCAGCCTCCCAAGTAGCTGGGATTACAGGCACATACCACCATGCCCAGCTAATTTTTGTATTTTTAGTAGTCTTGATCTCTTTATTTTATTTTATTTTTTTTTAAGACAGGGTTTCACCATGTTGGTCAGGCTGGTCTTGAACTCCTGACCTCAGGTGATCCTCCCGCCTTGGCCTCCAAAGTGCTTGGATTACAGGAGTGAGCCACCAGGCCTGGCCTTAGTCTTGATCTCTTGACCTTGTGATCTGCCCACCTCGGCCTCCCAAAGTGCTGGGACTACAGGTGTGAGCCCCCACACCTGGCCGACATCTTTTAAACTGCAGGTCCAAACATAAAACTAACAAGGGAGGCCAGGCATGGGTGCTCACGCCTATAATCCCAGCACGCTGGGAGGCCAAGGCAAGAAGGTCACTTGAGCCCAGGGATTTGAGATCTGTGTGAGCAACATGGCGAGACACCGTCTCTACAAAAAATAAAAAATTAACCAGGTGTGGTGGTGCGCACCTGTAGTTCCAGCTACTCAGGAGGCTGAAGCGGGAGGATCCCTTGAGCCCACCAGATCAACGCTGCAATGAGCTACTATCGCACCACTGCACTGCAGCCTGGGTGACAGAGCAAGACCCTCTCTTTAAAAGATATAAATAAACAATAAGGAAACTTTTTGTAAGGAAAAGACAGAACTAGCAACAGGCTGACCCTAGTTTACAAAAGAAAGTGAGGCTGAAAGCAGAAGCCTAGATCACTAAAGGCAGATCCCATGTCAGAGTCTAAGTCTCCTGCTGTTTTATTTATTTACTTATTTATTTTTTTCTGAGGCAGAGTTTCATTCCTGCTGCCCAGAAGAGAGTACAATGGCACAATCTCGGCTCACCACGACCTCTTCCTCCCAGGTTCAAGTGATTCTCATGCCTCAGCCTCCCAAGTAGCAGGGACCACAGGCGCATGCCACCATGTCTGGCTAATTTTTGTGTTTTCAGTAGAGATGGGGTCTCACCATGTTAGCCAGACTGGTCTCGAACTCCTGGCCTCAAGTGATCCTGTAATCCTAGCACTTTGGGAAGCCAAGGTGGGCAGATCACCTGAGGCCAGGAGTTTGAGACGGGCCTGTCCAGCATGGTGAAACCCCGTTTCTACTAAAAGTACAAAAATTAGCCGGACGTGGTGGTGCACACCTGTAATTCCAGCTACTCAGGAGGCTAAGGTACGAGAATGTTTTGAACCTGGGAGGTGGAGGTTGCAGTAAGCTGAGATGGCACCACTGCACTCCAGCCTGGGCAACAGAGCAAGACCCTGTCTCAAACAAACCAAAAACAAACAAACAAACAAACAAACAAAAACAAGGTGCTAGCAACCTACTAACCTGTGGTGAAGACTGATACAGGGACATCTCCTATCCCAATTTTCTGACTTGGTCAGCCCTATATTCCTGCTCTAATCTCACCCCTATCCTCTTCCCACATCTATTCCTAAAACCTCCATGGTCTTCCAGGGGGCAGCTGTAGCCACATCAAGCCCAAGGCTATGGGGCCACTAGACTTTCTCCAGTGGGTCTGAAAACATCAGCATTTCAGGTGGTGATGACCCCCTACTTGGGTACCACTCCCTCTTGGCCCTGACAAGGCCTGGGGGAACCTGCAAGGAATATATGGAATTCTGTATTATGCCTCTAACACTGCGGTGATGTCGAGGAGAGGAAGAGGTTTGTTCAGCTGGTCACGGCCCTGAAATCCGCAGCACTTTCTCATCTCTGCATCTTGAAGGCTGGCAGAGAGCAGGAATCCTGAGCTCTCTGGGAGTTGGGTGGGTGGTGGCAGTACAGACTCCTAGATGTCTACATGGAATTACAGAGAGAAGGCTTTCTAGGCAGACCCTGGAAGGGACTTTCATGATAGAACTTTCATTTTACAAGCAGGGATAGAGCCTACATGGGGAAAGGGACTTGTCCAAGGTAAACCAACGGACAGAAGCAGGGCAGGGAGAGAGACCAGGTCCTAGACTCGGCCTCAGTACCCCTCCCACACACACACCGACACAGAAGCTGGTCCAGATTTATAATTTAATGGCTGTGCAGGTCCTAGTCCCTCATTTCTGCCGCTCACGGGCCCACTGCTCTGGAGTCAGGGTTTTCTGTTCAAAGGCATGGATGTGCGGGAGCTCTTCTGCTAGGCACGCGTTCACCAGCCTGGGACGAGAGATGAGGTTAGGAAACAACAGGCTGGGATCACACACCCAAGGCTGGGGTGACTCAAGAGACTGTAGGTGTCCCCAAGGTTGTAGTCCCCAGGCCGTGGGAACACGTACGTGGGGAGTGTCTACATCGAAATGCTCGAAGCAGGGGCCACGAAGGCGAGATCCTCAAGGTCCCTGAGCCACGCCCAGGGGAGTGCGGGAGTTAGGTTGCAGGGGAAGGGGGAGTGGCTGGAGTTGTGGTGCAGGAGCTGAGACTGCGCTGGGCAAGGTGCTCTCAAGGCCTCACCGGTGTCTCTGAAGCAGCGGCTTCCCCTCGAACTTGGCCGACACCACCAGGACTCGGAAGCTACAGGCGCAACGGTTGAGGGTCGTGTCCTCCACCTCCTACCGAGCGGAAGAATAAGAATGGTGCCGAACCCGCCCGCAGAGCTCTTTTCCCCTCTTCGGGCGATTCAACTCACCACATGCTCCGCCTCCAGATCCTGCTGCAGCTTCTCCCGAAGGTATTCGGCGCTGAGTTCCATGGCGGTATGCCAGCCGGGGCGGCAGTCCAGAGGGGATAGAATCCCAGCTACGACCCCGGCCACACTGCTTTGCGCCCTTACAGGAGCCACTTCCGCTGGGGAAGCCATTTCCGCCCTTACTAAGGCGTACGTCGACGCAGTACTTCCGCCCTCAAGCAGTCGGGCTTTCCAATGGTCTGGGCTTTTCGCGGTTGCCATCCGTCACCTAATCAGAGTCCTCAGAAGGTGAGACTCGGGCGGAGCCGATGCTGATTGGTAGGTGCTCGCCGCCTGCACAGCAGCCTGGCTTCCGAGGTCGGATTTCTACACCCGCCTCCAGACCGGAGAGAGGCACGAACCCGAACCACGGCGGCTTCCAGGCAGCCTCGGGATAGTACCTGAGAGCCTGTTCCGAAGCAAGCACCCTGCAGCCCTAGCGATCCAGCCCTCCCCTGGGCCCTAGGTCACGGCAGTCATTCCTCTGCTGCTGTCCCTTAACCCCGAGGCCCGATGGGTCCCGCGGGGGTCGCAGCGAGGCCGAGGCCTTTCTTCGGCGTCTACCTGCTCTACTGCCTGAACCCCCGGCACCGGGGCCGCGTCTACGTGGGGTTCACTGTCAATCCCGCTCGTCGGGTTCAGCAGCACAACGGGGGCCGCAAAAAAGGCGGGGCCTGGAGGACTAGCGGGCGAGGGCCTTGGTGAGAGGGGTTGGGCTTCTGTGCCGGGAGGAAGGCTTCCTGGAGGAGGCGGACCCCACGGGGCACAGGCCTGAGGAGAGGGACCGGCCTGATGTAACGTGGGCGGGGCGTCCAGGGCAGGGGCGGGGCCTGTCGCAGGGGAGGAGCGTGACGGGGAGGCGGTGCCCGGGGCATCTACGTGGTGGAACTCTGGGAGGAGCTGGCTGGGGCAGGGGTGATGATCCAGGCTGGGGTCCAGCGTAGGGGGCTTGGTGGGCACGCTGGGGTAGGGTGGAGCGCAGGAGGGAGAGGAGTGGGGACAGGTGGGTACCTGTGCTGGAGGCGTGGCCTGAGGTGGGCAGGCACAAAGGGCGTGCCTTCAGGTAGGGGCGAGGCCTGGGGCGAGGCTGAAGCCGGGAGTAAGGACCCCGATCTCGGGTGGGATTGGCGGGGACCCACGGCGAGGGTGCTGGGCTGGACCCGCAGTGGGGCTCACAGGGACACCCCCGTTCTCCTCCCCAGGGAGATGGTGCTCGTTGTGCACGGCTTCCCATCCGCCGTGGCTGCCCTTCGGGTAAGGAAGGAGACTGGGCGGCGGCGGGCCTGGGAGGGCTTGGGGTCCGTCTCCTGCTCCGAGCCGCCCTGACGTCCCGTACCCCGCCCACAGTTCGAGTGGGCCTGGCAGCACCCGCACGCCTCCCGCCGCCTAGCGCACGTGGGGCCGCGCCTGCGTGGAGAGACGGCCTTCACGTTCCACTTACGCGTGCTGGCACACATGCTGCGTGCACCGCCCTGGGCGCGCCTCCCGCTCACGCTGCGCTGGCTGCGCCCTGACCTCCGCCAGGACCTCTGCCTGCCGCCGCCGCCACACGTGCCCCTGGCCTTCGGGCCTCCACCGCCCCAGGCCCCGGCCCTAAGGCGCCACGCAGGCCCCTTTGATGACGCCAAGCCTGAACCAAACCAAGGGGATGCAGGGGCCTGCTGCGCCCTGTGTGCCCAGACCATCCAGGTAAGGTCTACCCCAGGCACAGGTGGCTCTAGGGTCCGGACGACTTCGGATCCAGCTCTTTCTTGAGGGAACCCACTGACACACTTTGGCCACCCTATCCGCATCTCTAAGATGCGGCTGCTATAGTACTTATGGCCATTCCTGAGCAAAGCAGGACCTGCTCAGGTCAGGGCCTTCACCATTTCCCTTTGACGAAAAGGTTCTTCCCAAGGCCATCTGTCTTGATAACCTACTACCTTCTCAGTGAGGTCTTCTGTAGCTCCCGATTTATAATCGCAGCTCTGAGTAGACAGCCACGGTAGCATGCACGAGACTGTAATCTGAGCTACTGGGGAGGCTGTGATGGGAAGATCACTCAAGCCCAGGAGTTCAAGGCTGCAGTGAGTTATGACAGCTCCGCTGCACTCTCTCTCTCTCTCTCTCTCTCTTTTTTTTTAGGCGGAGACTTGCTCTGTTGCCCAGGCTGAAGTGCAGTGATCTTAGCTCACTGGAACCTCTGCTTCCTGGGTTCAAGCGATTCTCTTGTCTCAACCTCTCAAGTAGCTGGGATTATAGGCATGGGCCACCACACCTGGAAAATTTTTGTGTTTTTGGTAGAGACAAGGTTTCGCCATGTTGGCCAGGCTGGTCACAAATTCCTGACCTCAAGTGATCCTCCTGCCTCAGCCTCCCGGAGTACTGGGATTATAGGCGTGAGCCACCATGCCTGGACATGACCCTGTCTCTAAAACAATGAAATTAATTGAGCTCATTCTTGTGCACTTCCCTGCCACCCCCTTTTTCTTCAACACTTGATATCGTCTGGCATGCTAAGTGTTTTATTAATCTCTTTAGTCTCTCCCACCCCAACTGCTATACTCTTAGAGGGCAGCTTTTATCACTGCTGTAGAACAAAGTCCTGCACAGAGCCAATAATTTTTTTTTTTTTTTTTGAGATGGAGTCTCACTCTGTCACTGAGGCTGGAGTGCAGTGGTATAATCTCGGCATACTGCAACCTCTGCCTCCCAGTTTAAAGTGATTCACCTGCCTCAGCCTCCCAAGTAGATGGGATTACAGGCCTGTACCACCACGTCTGGCTAATTTTTGTATTTTTAGTAGAGATGGGGTTTCAGCCATGTTGGCCAGACTGCTCTCAAATTCCTGACCTCAGGTGATCCCACGTGATCCCACCCGCCTTGGCCTCCTAAAATGCTGGGATTACAGGCTTGAGCCACCACACCCGCCCTAAATATTTAATAAAATAATGGATGATGGGCACCTTCTACTGAGTTCCTGGTGATTGTGAGTGAGTAGAGGGCTTGCCCTGCAGAGAATCAGTGTCCTGTGGGGGGTTACTGTGTTGTTAGGAAGTTCAGGTCTGGCTGCAGTGGCGAGGCTGTGACTCAGTCACTGCTGATGCTCACAGGACATTTACCAGCTTAGCCCCAGGGGGCAAGGATTTTAACTCCCCACCTCAGTTTCTTCATCTGTAAGACCCAAATAAGTCGCTGCTGCCTCTCTGGGCATCTGTGTAATGCCCAGAACAGTGCCCACTGCACAGAGGGACTCGCTGCCAGCTCCCTCTCTCTCCTTGTCTCCTACCTGCCTGCTGCCTAGGACAGGATGAACAGGGACCCTTGTGTTGCCCCCACCCTGGCTGCCTCCTAAGGGCCCACGTGATCTGCCTGGCAGAGGAGTTCCTTCAGGAAGAACCAGGGCAGCTTCTGCCCCTAGAGGGCCGATGCCCTAGGTGAGTGCAGTCCCCCAGCCCCAGCCTGGTCCAGCTCTGGGAAGAGGGTTCCCAGTTGTGCAATCCAGGCCCTGGACAGCTGAGTCCTCATGTCAGCCTCCAGGGCTGAGTCTGGAGGGGGCTTGTGGAGTCTCACTCTGTATCTCTTACCCACCCATCCCCGTGGTAGCTGTGAGAAGTCACTGCTTTGGGGAGACCTGATCTGGCTGTGCCAGATGAACAATGAGAAAGAAGTAGAAGACTCGGAATTAGAAGAGGTGAGTGGGCTTCGGCTGCGGGCTCCCTACCCCACTCCCTGCCCTGGGCTGTCTGTGACCTTCTTGCCTCTGCAGGCACACTGGACAGACCTGCTGGAGACCTGATCCTTGGTGTCCCTATCCCCCTCCTACCTCTTTTCTGTGCCACCTGCTATGGATCCAGATATGGCGGGTTTTTACTTGAATACAATAAAAAAAAGTCTGAGTCATGGGTGCTTTATGGTCTTTGTTGAGGGGGTGGGTGGAGCCAGTAGCCCAAGGTCCTGCCAGTCACGGGGCTTCCTTAGGGGCACAGAGGAGGGAGGAGAAGCCCGTGGCGCTAGCGTGTCAGCAGCATCTGCTCTGCCTGGAGACCCCATGCCTCAGCTTGCTGCCCCTACCTCAGCTTGCCTCTGAGCTCATGCAGTTACTGGAAGGCTTGGGAGACTCACCTTGGAATTGAATGCAAATAGTGAGGACAAAGACCAAGGAGGATGGGGGATGCTCTCTTTCCATAGGGCCCCGTGGCCTCCCAGCCTTAACCTCCTGTGGCCTCTGTCTGCGGAGCCTGCTTCAAACCCAGGGAAAGAAAAGCACCGGCCAGGGTTGTTGTTCTTCTAGGATCTTCTACGGATGCTCTGTGAGGTTCCCTGGGAGCCATGAAGCTGAAGCTGGCTCCCAGGGCAATGGGACTCCAGTGTGTCCTTGTTTCCTTGTTCTTTTTTGTTCTTTTTTTTGGGGGGAGGGGATGGAGTCTTACTCTGTTGCCCAGG
>CAUYQU010073568.1:0-112133 GCA_963574635.1 Cheracebus regulus | reverse complement strand
TTTTTTTTTTTTTTTTTTTTAAAGATGGGGTCTCACCGTGATGGCCAGGCTAGTCTTGAACTCCTGACCTCAGGTTGATCCACCCACCTCAGCCTCCCAAAGTGCTAGGATTACAGGCGTGAGCCACCGCGCCCGGCTGAGACAGGGTTTCACTATCTTGGCCAGGGTGGTCTCGAACTCCTGACCTCATGATCCACCCACTTCAGGCTTCCAGAGTGCTGGGATTACAGGTGTGAGCCATCACGCCCAGCTTCCCTTTTTTAAGTGAAAGAAAGAAAGAGCAAACCTAATTCTTAGACCCCAGAGGATTTGAAAGGTCTTTGGAATTTCCCCTCTCCCTAACACAAGAAAACCCAACATAATCTCTGGGACTCTCTAGAGGAAAGGATCAGTTTTCTTCGGACGATGATTTACATGTGTGAGGGGCTTCCTGAACCCTGGGGCACAGTTGAGTCTCCACAAGGACTTAGTTTTTGGGTGGTTGGGATTTCAGCCATGCTGATGAGTTGAGTGCTTGTCTGAGACCAGTGTGCGCCTGGTCTTCTGGCCTGTGGTGTGACCGCAGAAGGTCACTTGCAGACACTAGGGCAAGTAATTTAATGAGCATTTCCTGCCTTACATCACTGAAAACCTGACCTTGTCCCTCCCAGCCAAGGAAGGAGGTGGCCCTTAGCAGCTCTTCCCTAGGCCTGACCTCACAGTGATGCAAGGGCCTTGAAGGCCATTGTAACGATTTTAGCTTTTACCGTCAAAGACATGTGCATCCGTCTGGCTGCTGTGTATAGAAAAGACATCAGGGATACAAGCTCAAAGCAAGATCAGCATTGTTTCATTAATAACCCTATGAAATAGATCCTGGAATCTTCATTTTACAGAGGTTAAGTAAATTACCCAAGGTAACATGGCCTATCAGTGCTGGAGTCAGGATTTGATCCTAGGCTGTTGAACACCAGTGTCTGTGCTCTTAACCACTGCCCAAGGCTGATCTGTGCCTTGGGTACTCCTATTAGCTTTTGTTTCTCTTCCATCTTGGCTTGGCTTCTGGGGTGTCTTTTTTTTTTTTTTTTTTGAAACAGTGAGATAGAGTCTCCTCTGTTGCACAGGCTGGAGTGCAGTGGTGCGATCTCGGCTCATCACAACCCCTGCCTCCCAGGTTCAAGCAATTCTGCCTCAGCCTCCTGAGCAGCTGGGACTATAGGCACATGCTACCATGCCCAGCTGATTTTTGTATTTTTAGTAGAGATGGGGTTTCAATATGTTGGCCAGGCTGGTCTCGAATTCCTGACCTTGTGATCTGCCCGCCTTGGCCTCCCAAAGTGCTGTGATTACAGGCATGAGCCACCGCGTCTGGCTGGGTGTCTTTCTTTAGTAGCAGATTGTGTGGAAAAAACACTGCACAGGGAGTCAGTATTTTTGAGTTCAGATCCTACCTCCGCCATTGTCTAATATCTGAATTTGGTGAGCCACCTCTTTCGGCTTGAGTTTCTTTATCTACAAAACAAAGGCTGACAATAATAATAATCATAACAATAACAATAATAGTTAACTGTGTGAAACATAGATTATCCCATTTAATCTAAATGACAACCCATGGTTGGGCGCAGTGGCTCATCCTTGTAATCCCAGCACTTTGGGAGGCCACTTTGAACACTTTGAGCTTAGGTGTTCAAGACTAGCCTGGGCAACATGGTGAAATCCGGTCACCACAAAAAAAATATACAAATTACTTGGGCATTGGCAGCTGGCTCCTATAATCCCAGCTACTCAGGAAGCTGAGGCTGGAGAATCGCTTAAGCCCAGGAGGCAGAGGTTGCAATGAGCCAAGATGGAGTGAGACCCTGTCAAAAATGAATGAATGAATGAATGAATGAATGACAATCCTGTTTTTTTAGATGAGGAGGTGAAGCTAAGAGATGTTAAGTAACTTGAAAGTTGTGGAGCCAGAATTTGAACCTATGCCCGCTATATAACTCAGGTACTTTTTGGGTTCTAACACAGTAGGCTCCAAAAGTATCCTAAGGCACTTAGCTCTAGAAACAAACTTTTGAACTTGCTGGGCCCCTTTTCATTTGTATAGCGCTTTCACACAATGCATTATCAGGACTCTTAGTTACAAATGAAAAAACCCAGTCTAACTGGTTTTAAGCCAAAAGGGGGTTTATTGAGTCAAATCTAGTGGCAAATGGCTTCAGGCAAGGCTGGATCCAGGAGCTCAGCTGATGTCTGTGTGTGGATGTCTCTCTCTTTCGCCTGTGCATCAGCATTATTCTCAGCTAGTCCCTGCCATGTTGCAAAGATGACATCTCAGCTAACATCTACCAGCTTAGCAGCTCTGGCAGAAACAGAGCATCCTTTCCCCCTGTAGTTTCAGCAACAGTCCCAGGGCTGACTCTCATTGGCCCAGCTTGGGTCATGTGACTATCCCTTACTTAACCTGTCACCGTGGAACTGATTGGCCATGCCTTGGTCACATGTCTGCTCCTGAAGCCTAGAAGTGGGATCCGTGCCATCACACTACATGAAATTAGTTGGGGAGGGATTGTCCCATGAAGGAAAATCAAAATGCTGGTAGTTAAAAACAAAACAAAACAGGCTGGGCACAGTGGCTCTGCCTGTAATTCCAACACTTTTGGAAGGCCGAGGTGGGCAGATCACGAGGTCAGGAGTTCAAGACCATCCTGGCCAACATAGTGAAACCCAATCTCTACCAAAAAACTAAAAAATTAGCTGGGCATGGTGGTGGGCACCTGTAATCCCAGCTACTTGGGAGGCTGAGGCAGGAGAATCATTTAAACCCGGGAGGTGGAGGTTGCAGTGAGCGGAGATCACACCACTGCACTTCAGCCTGCGCAACAGTGCAAGACACTGTCTCAAAGTAAAAATTAAAACAAAACAGAGAGAGGAATGCTGGACAGGCATCTTTTGGGGAGGTAATTAGAAATTGTCGGCTGGGCGCAGTGGCTTACACCTGTAATCCCAGCACTTTGGGAGGCTGAGGCAGGTGGATTGCTTGAGCCCAGGAGTTTGAGACCAGCTTGGGCAATGTGATGACACCCTGACTCTACAAAACACACAAAACTTAGCCAGGCATGGTGGCGTTACTTGGGAGACTGAAGTAGGAGGATTACCTAGGTTCAGGAAGTGGGGGTTGCAGTGAGCTGAGATCGTGGCACTGCACTCCAGCCTGAGTGACACAGTGAGACCCTATCTCATAAAAATTTTTTTCTTTCAAGAGAAACAGTGGCATCTGTTGGACACTGCTTAAACTGCCAACGGGTGTAGGTTAAGGGAGTGGTTCACAGTTGCATGTTAGGCCACGTTGCATTCTTTTTGTTTGTGAGATAGAGTTTCGCTCTTGTTGCCCAGGCTGGAGTGCAATGGCTCCATCTGGGCTCACTGCAACCTCCGCCTCCTGGGTTCAAGCAGTTCTCCTGCCTCAGCCTCCCAAGTAGCTGGGACTAGAGGTGCATGCCACCACGCCTGGCTGATTTTTGTATTTTTAGTAGCGACAGGGTTTCACCATGTTGGCCAAGCTGGTTTTGAACTCCTGACCTCAGGTGATCTGCCCGCCTCGGCCTCCCAAAGTGCTGGGATTACAGGCGTGAGCCACAGTGCCCGGCCAACACTATATTCTTGATGATGTCATATCTTTGTGACAGTGCCTTGCCTGCTGCATGCACCTAATCTCCCAGCTCTTTCACAGTTGACGAAACTGTGGCACAGAGGGATTACATAACTCAGCTAATAAGTGGCAGGCTCTGGATCTGAACTCAGGCAACCTGACTGCAGCATCCAATCACTTAAGCAATGTGTTATCCTGCTGCCCAAATGCCTGCCTCCCACACACAGACCCCCACTTACCGCTCCCATAACATACCGTTCATCGATTTCAACGCATGACTCAGAATCTACCCTGGCACAGGACGCGTACACGTTAGGTGAAGTCATCCTTGGTAGTGTTTCTATGGTGATGAGTCCTGGTTAAGTATAGTTAGCATCTGAAAGTCTCTTTGAAGTTGATTTCTTAGAGCTCTATAAAAGTAATCTCTTGTCTGGGCACGGTGGCTTGTGCCTGTAATCCTGGCACCTTGGGAGGGCAAGATAGGCAGGTCGTTTGAGCTCAGGAGTTTGAGACCAGCCTGGGCAACATGGTAAAACCCCTGTCTCCACAAAAAAATACAAAAGTTAGCCAGGCATCATGGCACAGGCCTGTAGTTTCAGCTACTTGGGAGGCTGAGAGAGAAGGATCGCCTGAGTCCAGGGAAGTGAAGGCTGTGGTGAGCAGCCGTGATTGTGTCACTACACCCCAGACTGGGCAACAGTAAGACCCTGTCTTAAAAAAAAGTAATCTCTTGAAAATTCCCCACCAGCAAGAGGCACAGCTCTAAGGCACCACACCTAAGTGCCGGTGTGGCCCTGTTGCAATCTGCAGGACTGCCCAGCAACTGCCAGTGCACCTGGGCCAGAGCCCTGTCTGTGAATGCCATGAGATTCCTCTGGCAATTCCTGCAGCAAATGTTGACTCTACAGTTCTGGATCTTCCGACAGTGAAGGTGTGTTAAGGAGGTGTCACCAGATGTTTCACCACTGTGTTAGGAACTAGAGTCATTAACCTCATCTTCCCACTGGGGCAGAGCTTGGGCCTCAGAGGACGGCAGAGGTGGCAGAGATCCCTGAATCTTCCAAAGGAAACTTGCTTGTTTGTGTCTTCTACATGCGGAGGATGGTAATTAGACAAGTAGGAAAGACACTCTGGCATGCCAGCTCACAGCGCTGATGTTAGCACTTCTCCTTGTTGTTGTTTTATAAAAGAGGGTCTCACTTTGTTGCCCAGGCTGGAGTGCATGACCGGACGGTCATGGCTCACTGCAGCTTCAACTTCCTGGGCTCAAGCGATCCTTCCTCTTCAGCCTCCACACCACCATACTTGGCTAAATTTTTTATTTTTTGTAGAGATGGGGTTTTGTCATGTTGCCCAGGCTGGTCTTGAACTTTTGGCCTCAAACATTCCTCACATTTCAGCCTCTCAAAGTGCTGAGACTCTGAGACTATAGGCATGAGTGCCCAGCCCTCCTGTTTTTTGAATGGAATCTGTTCTACCTTTTTTTTTTTTTTTGAGACAGAGTCTCGCTCTGTCACCCAGGCTGGTGTCAAACTCCTGACCTCAGTTGATCCACCCGCCTTGGCCTCCCAAAGTGTTGGGATTACAGGCATGGGTTGAACCTGGGAGGTAATGGGTTGAACCTGGGAGGCGGAGGTTGCAGTGAGCCACCATCACGCCACTGCACTCCAGTCTGGGCAACAAGTGAGACTCTGTCTCAACAAACAAACAAACAAACAAAAACCTCTAGAGACAGAAAGCTGGTCAAAGGTTGCTGTGGGTTGGGAAGAAGGGGGAGTGGAGAGTGACTGTGAAGAGACCGTAGGGGTCTTACGGGTGATAGAAGGTTCTAATGAGATGTGGTGATGGTTGTACAACCTGGTAAATGTATAAACATCACTGAATTATATTCTTAAAATGGGTGAATTTTATGATATGTAAATTATATATCAATGAAGTTGTTAAAAATAATGCTTTGGGCCGGGCGCAGTACCTCATGTCTGTAATCCTAGCACTTTGGGAGGCTGAGGCAGGCGGATTACCTGAGGTCAGGAATTCGAGATCAACCTGGCCAACATAGTGAAACCCCATCTCTACTAAAAAAAATACAAAAATTAGCCAGCTACTATGCCTGTAGTCCCAGCTACTCGGGAGGCTGAGGGAGGGACAATCGGTTGAACCCTGGGAGGTGGAGGTTGCAGTGAGCTGAGATCAGGCTATTGCACTCCAGCCTAGGTGACAGAACAAGACTCCATCTGCAAAAAAATAAATAAATAAAATAATGCTTCAGGCTGGGCATGGTGACTTACACCTGTAATCCCAGCGCTTTGGGAGGCCAAGGTGGGTGGATCAGCCTGGGCAACATGGCAAAACTCCATCTCTACTACAAATATAAAAGTCAGTTTCATAACCTGGTCTCAAAATAAATAGATAGATGAAATAAATTAAAAAATGCTTTAGTTTCTCCGTTTGGTGGAAAAACACCCAATGTGAGTGTTCAGAGCTATGCATTTTTTGGGGGTGCTACTTAGTTCCTGGCTTGATGAAGGAATCATTCACTCAGCTTCCAAGTCCCTAGTTTTCACATCTTTAGGATGACATCCAGGGTCCATGGCTCATGTCTGTCATCCCAGCACTTTGGGAGGCCAAGGCAAGAGGATTGCTTGAACCCAGAAGTTTGAGACCAGCCTAGGCAGCATAGGGAGACCCCATCTCTGCAAAAAAAAATAAATGAGCCAGGCTTGGTGGTGCATGCCCATGGTCCCAGCTACTCATGAGGCTGAGACTGGAGGATCGCTTGAGCTGGGGAGGTTGAGGCTGTGGTGAGCTGTGATGGCACGACTACCTTTCCAGCCTGGGTGACAGAGAGAGACCCTGTCTCAAAAAAAAAAAAAAAAAAAGAAAAAACTGAGAGTGCCCTGGTCAAGAGATTGGTAACAATGAGTCCAAGGTTCATAGCTTCTCTACTTAAGTGTGGTTAACTTTGCCCAGAAGGAAAGTTCTGTTCTTTGCCATATTAATCTGGATTTGGACACTCATTTCGGAAATGGAGATGTTCAGCCCTAACTGGCAAAGCCAAACAAAACAGCACAGAATGTGTTTGCTTGTGTAATTAGGAAGGCAGAGGTGTGCTACCTTCAGGTGTAAGCAGTTCCGTGGGCTCAAATCCAGTTACTAGGGCTCCCTTTCATCTACCTCTCTGCCTTGTTTTCCCAAACTGGGTTCATTCTCAGGCTGGGTCCTCCAGATACTGGCAAGACAGTCCTCAGAGCTCTGGGTTCCTATCTTGCTACCTTCAATACTAGTGGGAAAAGAGTTTCTCTTTCTCAGCAGTTCTCATAAAAGCTCTTCCATTGAGTTTTGCTGATTCCAGATGCCCATCCCTGAATCACCTCCTGGGTCAGGAGGCTGATGTTCTGACTGGCCAGGCCTGGGCCATGTGCTCTCTCCTTGAGCCTGTGGGCAGGCTTGACCTCGTTTCTAGCCACATTTCTTGGACTGAGTGTGGCAGAGGGATGGGTCCCTAAAGAAACTGTGTGGACATTAACCAGAAGGGGAATGGCTGCTTGGTTGGCAAAAACACAGAAGGCCTCCATCTGGCCAGTGGGTTCCATTCGAGGCCACAGGGCCTAGAGGCTTGCAGTGCCTCCGTTGGCTGATCCTGCTCCTAGAAAAAGCATCTCAAAGCACAGGGCCAACTGAGGGCCTGCTGGAGACAACCTCATGTTCAAAGAATAGCCAGGAACTCCAAGGGAAGACTGGGATTGTATCTCCTCCGCCTACCAGAAATGCCCCATGCACAAGACAGCCGCTGTAGAAAACAGTATGGTGGTTCCTCAAAAAAATTCAACATAGAATTACTGTATGATCCAGCAATTCCACATCTGGGTATATACCTAAAATAACTGAAAGCAGGTGGGATGTGCTGGCTCACACCTGTAATCCCAGCACTTTGGAAGGCTGAAGTGGAAGAAGAGCTTCAGCCCAGGAGTTGGAGATCAGCCTGGGCAACATAGTGAGACCATCTCTACAGGAGTTTGAGGCTGCAGTGGCCATGGTTCTGCCACTGCACTGCAGCCTGGGTGACAGAGAGATTCTGTCTCTTAAAAAAAAAAAAAGGAAAGCAGGGTCTCAAAAAGATATTTGTACACCCATGTTCACAGCAGCGTTATTCACATTAGCCAAAAGATGGAAGCAGTCCATCTTCCATTCATCGGTGGAGGCGTGGATAAATAAAATGTGGCCTGTCCATACAGTGGACTACGAGCCTTAAAAAGGAAGGAAATTCTGATAGGTGCCACAATACGGATGAGCCTTGAGCACATTATGCTAAGCGATAAATAAACCAGTCATTAAAGGACATATACTGGGCCAGGAACAGTGACTCACGCCTGTAATACCAGGCAGGCGGATCATGAGGTCAGGAGATTGAGACCATCCTCACCAACATCGTGAAACCCCATCTCTACTAAACAAAAACAAAAACAAAACCCCACAAAAATTAGCTGGGCATGGTAGTGTGCACCTGTAGTCCCACCTACTTGGGATGCTAAGGCGGGAGAATTGCTTGAACCCAGGAGGTGGAGATTGCAGTGAGCCGAGATCACACCATTGCACTCCAGCCTGGCAACAGAGTGAAACTCCTTCTCAAAAAATAAAATAAAATAAAAAGACATATACCGTATGATTCCACTTATAGGCAGTACCTAGAGTAGTCAAATTCATAGAGACAGAAGACAGAATAGTGGTTGCCGGGGCTGAGGGGAAGGTGAAATGGGGAATTATTTGATGGGTTCATGGTTTCTGTTTGGCATGATGAAAAAGTTCTGGCAATGGATGGTGGGACAGGCACACATCGCATAGTGACGTGTTTGTCAAAGATGGTGGTCCCATGAGATTATATATACAACAGTTGTCCAATGAGATAATGATACTGTATTTTTACTCTGCCTTTTTTTATTTTTAGATACATTTATTTTTTGAGACAGAGTCTTGCCCTGTTGCTCAGACTGGAGTGCAGTGGTGCAACCTAGGCTCATGGCAACCTCTGCCTCCCCAGTTCAAGCAATTCTCCTGCCTCAGCCTCCTGAGTAGCTGGGATTACAGGCGGGTGCTACTACGCCTGGGTAATTTTTGTTGTATTTTTAGTAGAGAAGGAGTTTTGCCATATTGGCCAGGCTGTTCTCAAACTCCTGGCCTCAAGTGATCTGCCTTCAGCCTTGTTTAGATACATTTAGATACAGGAATACTACCCGTGTTACAGTCTGCTACAGCAATAGGCAGCACCGTCCAGATTGCTGGAAGTGTACTCTGATGTCTGCACAGTGATGAAATCCCCTAAGGATGATGCATTTCTTAGAAGAATCCTGTTCATTAAGTGACACGTGACTGTACCACAGTGAATGTAATGCCACCGCGCTGTACACTTAAAATGGTTAAGATGGTAACTTTTTTTTTTTTTTTTTTTGAGACGGAGTCTTGCTCTGTCATCAGGCTGGAGCACAGTGGCACAGTCTCGACTCACTGCAACCTCCACCTCTTGGGTTCAAGCAATTCTTCTGCCTCAGCCTCCCGAGTAGCTGGGACTACAGGCATGTACCAAATGCCCGGCTAATTTTTGCATTTTTAGTAGAGATGGGGTTTCAGTATGTTGGCCAGGATGGTCTTGATCTCTTGACCTCATGATCCACTCACCTCAGCCTCCCAAAGTGCTGGGATTACAGGCGTGAGCCACCACACCCAGCAAGATGGTAATTTTTTTGTGTATTTTATCACAATTTTTTTTTTTTTTTTGGAGAGGGGGTCTCGCTGTGTTGCCCAGGCTGGAGTGCAGTGGCTATTCACAGGCGCTATCCCGCTACTTATCAGCACAGGAGTTTTGACCTGCTCCGTTTCTGACCTGGGCCGGTTCACTCCTCCTTAGGCAACCTCGTGGTCCCCCGCTCCCGGAAGTTCACCATATTGATGCCGCACTTAGTGCGGACACCTGATCGGAATAGCGCACTACAGCCTGGAACTCCTGGGCTCAAGCAATCCTCCAGCCTCAGCCTCCCTAGTAGCTGGGACTACAGGCATGCACCACCGCACCGGGCTTTATCACAATTTAAAACATTTACAAATGGTTAAAAGTTGTGTATATTTTACCACAATTATAGAACGAAAGAAAGGCTGGGCATGGTGGTTCATGCCTGTACTCCCAGCACTTCGCCAGGCGGATCACCTGAGGTCAGGAGTTCGAGACCAGCCTGGCCAACATGGTGAAACACTGTCTCTTTTTGTTGTTGTTTTTTTAAGACGGGATTTCACCATGTTGGTCAGGCTGGTCTCGGTCAGGCTGGTCTTGAACTCCCAACCTCAGGTGATCCACCTGCCTTGGCCTCCAAAGTGCTTGGATTACAGGCATGAGCCACCACACTCGGCTAACACTGTCTCTACTGAAAAAAAAAAAATTAGCCGGGCATGATGGCAGGCACCTATAGTCCCAGCTACTCAGGAGTCTGAGGCAAGAGAATCATTTGAACCCAAAAGATGGAGGTTGCAGTAAGCTAAGATCGGGCCACTGCACTCCAGCCTGGGCAACAGAGCAAGACTCCGTCTCAGAAAGAAAGAAAGCAGTCTGGAAAAAAGTAGGGATACAAGAAATGAATTGATGACCTTTCCCACTTCTTGTGAGGTTGGCACGAGGGTGGAATCCACAAAGTTGGGGTGTGGCACAGAATGCGTTGGGGGTGGAGAATGTACCACACTACAGTCCTTGTTTGCGGCTCCCCTCAACCCCTTTTGTCCTCTTCGTGGCTGGCAAATCTTGAGCCTAGAGCTAAGGCTGGGGGTGGACTAGGTGTGTGACCTCCAGTGATGGATCCCTCCCCACCATCCCCCACCTCCAAAATGACTCTGGCCAATGGCAGAGTGAGAGAATTGCAGGGGAGCAGGAATGACCCCGTATATTAGGGAACAAAATTGTGGGGAGATGCACAGATTAATCATCCTTACCCAGTCTGATGCCTTAGCGTTGAGCAGGAAACATCACCAGTGGAACATTAGAAAAGTACCTGGAAAAAATTAAATGTTTATAGCATGAAGTGTTGCTCAGATGTGGACAGCTGTTAAATGCTGTGGGTGGGAGTCTAAATTGGCATCGCTACTCTGAAGGGCAGTTTGCCAAGACTTGTTAAAGCTAATAACAAGCCTGTACCCTCTGACCTGCAATTTTACTTCTTTTCCCCAGAGAAATCTGCTTTAGAGACATACTTGCCTGTGTGCCCAGAGAGGCTGAGCAGGGATCCTGTTCAACGTTGCAGTGTTGGTTATAGTCAGACACAGGAAGCAGGATAAATATCCAGCGATACGGGAAGGACTAAAGAAGAAACTGGAGTCTATCTGTGGCACAAAATATTTATAGCACTAAAGAGTACAGTGCATCCATATTTTTTTGAGGCAGAGTCTCACTCTGTTGCCCAGGCTGGAATACAGTGGTACAACCTGGGCTCACTGCAGCCTTTGCCTTGGGTTCAAGCGATTTTTTAAAAATTTTTATTATTGAGATGGAGCCTTGCTCTTTTGCCAAGCTGCAGTGCAGTGGCGTGATCTCGGCTCACTGCAACCACTGTCTCCTGGATTCAAGCGATTCTCCTGCCTCAGCCTCCTGAGTAGCTGGGACTACAGGCGCGCGCCACCACACCCAGCTAATTTTTTGTATTTTAGTAGAGACAGGGTTTCACCATAGCCAGGATGGTCTCGATCTCCTACCCTCATGATCTGCCTGCCTTGGCCTCCCAAAGTGCTGAGATTACAGGTGTGAGCCACCATGCCCAGCCTGGTTCAAGTGATTCTAATGCCTCAGCCTCCCAAGTAGCTGGGATTTCAGGTGTGCAACACTACGCCCAGCTTATTTTTGTATTTTTAGTAGAGACAGAGTTTCTGTGTTGGCCAGGATGGTCTCAAACTCCTGACCTCAGGTGATCCGCCTGCCTCGGCCTCCCAAAGTGCTGGGATTACAGGTGTGAACCACTGCGCCTGACCATATTACCAGATTTTAAACAAGAATCTCTAAAAGTTTTACTACCTAAGGACTTTCACTCAAAGAAGAAAAAATACACAGCAACACCAAGCTTGCAGGCTGGGCAGTTAACAGATACATTTTCTCTGAATGGAAACTTGTCTAGCCTTAGTAACATTTCTGGATGAAGCATCAAGTTACTGTTGCCCATTTTTAAAAGACTGGTCCAGCAGTGTTTCCTCTAATTTTAATTCCCGTTCTTCATTTAAACCAGTAGCAGGAGCATCATTACATGGGTTGTCTAGAATGTCTTCATTTAATCCATTTGACTTCTCCTTTTGATCCTCATCAGTATTAACCTCTTCGGCTGTCTGTGCTCCACGTGTATTCATTAACACGTCGTTCCTAGGGACTAGTACTCAGCAGCTTTGCCTGCCTTCTTTCCAGTGCCAGTTGTTTATTTCTCTCAATTCTTTGTTGTTACTCTTCTGTTAGGCTTCTACCTGACTCAGAAGCAAACATCTCACTTTCAGATGAGTTTGTCAGAAAGGGATCTCATTCAGTAGCAGTTACACCCTATCCATTATTTCCTGCAACTTCATCATTATTGCTAACAAAATCTTCATGTAAAATAGGGAGAGCAAGTCGAATTCATTTTAAACAGGTCCGAACTTCCTATTTCCCGGTTATTCACTGTGTCAATAAAATCCTCAAACTGTGATTTAGGGAATAGCCTGTGTGCCCAGTGCTCCATGCGTCTGATTAGAATATTCAGGTCTTCAGCCTCATGATCTTTACCTTTGGATTTTGCCTAATCAAATACATGCCTTCAGGCCGGAAGTCCTCTCTGAGGTTCATGTGAGTCAGCTTGAGTATATTTCTTTTAACTGTTCTCTTTGGTGGTACAGGAACAGGAGCTCCAGTTCCTGACTCTTCATCAGCTTTGGCTCCTTCACCATCTTGTCTCTCTGGAGAGGCTCACACAGAAAGCAGGGGCCACAGTGCAGAACTCCACATGCAGACTAAGTGCGTTTCTCGAAAGACTTGGGAACTCCCTCATTTTTTTTTTTTTTGAGACAGAGTGTTGCTTGTTGCCCAGGCTAGAATGCAGTGGCACGATCTCGGCTCACTGCAACCTCTGCCTCCTGGGTTCAAGCAATTCTCCTGCCTCAGCCTTCTGAGTAGCTGGGATTACAGGTGCCCGCCACCGCGCCTGGCTAATTTTTGTAATTTTAGTAGAGATGGGGTTTCACCACGTTGGCCAGGTTGGTCTTGAACTGCCAACCTCAAGTGATCTGCCCATCTCACCCTCCCAAAGTGCTGGATTACAGGCGTGAGCCACCGCGCTCAGCTCTCTTTTTCTTTTTGAGACAGAGTCTCCCTCTCTCACCCAGGCTGAAGTGTAGTGGCACGGTCTCAGCTCACTGCAACCTCTGCCTCCTGGGTTCAAGCGATTCTCCTGCCTCAGCCTCCTGAGTAGCTGGGATTACAGGTGCCCACCACCATGCCTGGCTAATTTTTGTATTTTTAGTAGAGACAGTGTTTCACCATGTTGGCAAGGCTGGTCTCAAACTCCTGACCTCAAGTGATCTGCCCTCTTCTACCTCCCAAAGTGCTGGGATTACAGGCGTGAGCCATCGTGCCTGGCCTGGACTTTTTTTTTTATGTACGTGTCTGGCACCTGTGCTGGACTGACAAGATTTGTCTTAGTTGGTACTATTGATTGGAGTGACTACACGGGACTTCTCTGTGTGGTTAAAGCTTCCATATAGAGTGGTTGCCTCAGGGTAGCTCGACTTTTTGCTCCAAGAGCAGCTAGTTCCGCTCAGTTGCTCCAGGAACTAAGGTGGAAGCCACATGGCCTTCCGTGACTTTTTCTTAGAAGTTGTGTAGTGTCAATTCTGCCATATTCTATTGTCAGACTAGTCACAAGCCTATCTAGATTTAAGGGGAGGGAACAGAGGCACTGCCTGTCTATGTGAGACATGCTAGAGAACACGTGGCCATGTTTTAAAACCATTACAGAGGGCTGGGCGTGGTGGTTCACACTTGTAAACCCAGCACTTTGGGAGGCCAAGGTGGGTGGATCACTTGAGGCCAGGAGTTCGAGACCAGCCTAGTCAACATGGTGAAACCCCATCGCTACTAAAAAGACAAAATTAGCTGGGCGTGGTGGTATGTGCCTGTAGTCCCAAGCCACTCTGGAGGCTGAGGCACGAGAATTGCTTAACCTGGGAGGGGGAGGTTGCAGTGAGCCAAGATCGTGCCACTGTACTCCAGCCTGGGTGATAGAGTGAGACCCTGTATCAAAAAAACAAAAAAACCGAAAAAGACAAAAGAAACAGCTCAGGCTCAGTGGCTCACACGTGTAATCCAAGTACTTTGGGAGGCCGAGGCGGGTGGATCACCTGAAGTTGGGAGTTTGAGACCACCCTGACCAACATGGTGAAACCCTGTCTCTACTAAAAATACAAATATCATCCAGGCATGTTGGTGCACTCCTGTAATCCCAGATACTCGGGAGGCTGAGGCAGGAGAATTCCTTGAATCCAGGAGACGGAGGTTGCAGTGAGCTGAGATCTCGCCATTGCACTCCAGCCTGGGCAACAGAGTGAGACTCCATCTCAAAAAGAAAAAAAAAAGGCAGGCCTCAGCCATAGCTGTAGTGTTTTAATTTTTAACAAGGATGATGTCTTCATGTTTTGCTTGTGAAATTAAATATTAATTCAAACAGACAAAGGCCTGGTGAGCATCTGGCAGCTGATTTTGCAGCCTTGGTCTTATCTCTCCATGGCGGGACCCGGCACCAAAGGCCACCAGGAGGGGCACAGGCCCCTTAGCTCATAGCAGCCTCTCAGGCCAGGGGCCCCGCCTTCCCCCAGGCTGCATCATCTGGCAGGATCTCTCCACCTCTGTCCTTCTTGTCTGGTTTCGTTACCAGCAGCTATTGGACATAAAGGGCTGTTGTTTGGCACTGAAAAATTCAAAAGTGATTAAAACACAGCCTTTCTCCACACGGATAACTTACTAATTACCAATGGAAAGTTGGACACTATATAGTGCAGAAACTGGGTGGGCATCCTGGCTACCTTTACCAAGCAAAATTAGCATCGTGGATACGGTGTTCCTCCTGGCAGGAGCCACTAAGAAGGGCACAGCATCCTTTTAGTGGCATCCTGGTCCTCACGCATAGCCCAAATCATGAGGAAACATCGGCAAACCCCCCACTGGGGGACATTCTTCCAGACAACCAGACTGAACTCTTTAAAAACTTAAATCTGCCTGGGCATGGTGGCTCACACCTGTAATCCCAGCACTTTGGGAGGCCAAGGTGGGTGGATCATTTGAGGTCAGGAGTTCCAGATCAGCCTGGCCAATATGGGGAAACCCTGTCTCCACTAAAAATACAAAAATTAACTGGGCATGTTGGTGGGTGCCTGTAGTCCCAGCTACTTGGGAGGCTGAGGCAGGAAAATTACTTGAATCTGGAAGGTAGAGGTTGCAGTGAGCCAAGATCACGCCACTGCACTCCAGCCTGGGTGACAATAGTGAAACTCTGTCTCAAAACAAACAAACAAAAAAACCCCTTAAATTCATGAAAGACAGAGATTGGGAGATCGTTCCAGGAGAGTAAAGAGACATAACAGTACCAGAAGACATGAGACTGAATTGGATCCAGGATCTGGAGGAAAATTGCCATAAAAGAGACAGCAAATTTTGAATTTGGGTGGTATATGAGGCCATAGCATTGTATTGTATCAAGGTTACATTTTCAAAATGGTCGACCCTTGAGCAAGGTGGAGTTAGGGGTACCAATGCAGTCGAAAAGCCAAGTATATGACTGTTTTTGAGGCGGGGGACAGAGTCTTGCTCTGTTGCTCAGGCTGGAGTGTAGTGGTGCAATCTCAGCTCACTACAACCTCCACCTCCTGTGCTCAAGCAGTCCTCCCACCTCATCCTCCCAAGTAGCTAGGACTACACACCCAGCTAATTTTGGTACTTTTAGTAGAGTTGGAGTTTCACTATGTTGGCCAGGCTGGTCTCGAACTCGTGGCCTCAAGTGATCTGCCCATCACAGCCTCCCAAAGTGCTGGGGTTACAGGTGTCAACCTCCCAGCCTGGTTAGGAACTTTTGACTCCCCAAAACGTCTGTCAGCCTATTGTTGACCAGAAGCCTCACTGATAACAGAGACAGTTGATTAGTGCACATTTTATATATGCATTATACATTGTATTCTTGTAATAAAGAAAGCTAGAGAAAAGAAAATGTTAAGAAAATCATAAGGAAGAGAAAATATATTTACTCTTCTTAAGTGGAAGTGGACCATTGTAAAGGTCTTCATCTTTCATGTCTTCACATTGAGGAGGAAGAGGTGGGCTTGATCTTGCTTTCTTGTGTGGCAGAGGTGGAAGAAAATCGTGTATAAGCAGACATGCAGTTGAAACTCATGTCGTTTAAGGGTCAATTGCATTTGATAATTGTACTGTGGATATTTGAGAGAATACTGCTGTTCTTACAAGATACACACTGCACTATTTAGGAGAAAAGAGGTGTGTTGTCTGCAACTAACTCCCAAATGGTTTAGCACAGGAGTAGGCAAACCTTTCTGGTAAAAGGCCAAATAGTGAAATTGTTGGGCTTTATGGGCCATATGGTCTCAGTCACAACTAGGAGTTGTGCTGTTAGAGTTCCAACGCAGCCACAGGCAATATGTAAATGGGTGGGCGCGGCTGTCTTCCAATAAAACTTTATTTATGGATACTGCAATGCCAATTTCATATGATTTTCACACACCACGAAAGATTCTTGTGATTTTTTTTCAACCCTGCAAACCCATTTCTGTCTTACTGAGCATACAAAGTTTGGTGGCCAGACTTGGCCTGTGGCTGTGGTTTACAAATGCCTGCCTGATAAAGAAAAAGAACACACAGCCAGGCACGCACACACGTGCACATGCAGGCATGCACACATGGGAGTAAAGCAAATGCAGCATGACAGAGCAGCTGGTGAATCTGGGTGGAGAGTAGAGGCGAGTTCTTTGTATTGTTTTTGTAATTTTGCAAGCTTGAAATGATTATTCATTTATTTATTTTTTGAGACAGAGTCTCACTCTGTTACCCAGGCTGGAGTGCAGTGGTGCAATCTCAGCTCACTGCAACCTCCGCCTCCTGGGTTCAAGTGATTCTCCTGTCTCAGCCTCCCGAGTAGCTGAGATTACAGGCGTGAGCCACCGCACCCAGCTTGAAATTATTTTAAAATAAAAACATTAAGTAAAATAAAAGCATTGATTTTTCCTTCCTGGGGGGCCCAGGAAGGAGAGAGGGAGGCACCCTTTCATCTTCCTAGTGAGTGGGCCAAGGTGACTCACTCACAGCATTCTTGGATGTCGCTCCTAATTGCCATCTAGTCACTTGTCATTTTTATTGTCATCTTAGTCATTTCTTAGCCTTTACCTCTTCCTTGTTTTCTGACTGAACTTCCATACCTAGGTGCCTTGCTTCGCAGGAGGGGAGGTTAGCCTGTGTGCTTGCTGTTGGACCATCTCCTGTTGCTCTCCCTCTGCTAAATCCATCTCTCCACCTGTTTAAAAAAAAAAAAGTTACTTTAAATATGTTTGTTGACTTATCATTGCTTTGTTTTCAGTGTTTTTAATTTCTCAGCCACATTCACCTTGTCTGTATCATTCCGGTTTTAGTACACATGCTGCCAAAGTGAGCACTGACTTATGGTTTTTAATGTTTTTTTGAGACGAGGGCCACCTGTCTCAGGCTGGAATGCAGTGGCACAATCTCGGCTTGCTGCAACCTCCACCCCTCATGTTCAAGCAATTCTCCTGCCTCAGCCTTCCGAGTAATTGGGACTACAGACACGTGCCATCACACCTGGCTAATTTTTTGTATTTTTAGTAGAGATGGGGTTTCACTTTGTTAGCCAGGATGGTCTCAATCTCCTGACCTCATGATCCGCCAACCTTGGTCTCCCAAAGTGCTGAGATTACAGGTGTGAACCACTGTGCCTGGCCTTAATTTTTAAAAATTATTATTATTATTTTTTGAGACAGAGTTTTTCTCTTTTGCCCAGGCTGGTGTGGTCTCAGCTCACTGCGACCTCTGCCCCCAGGGTCAAGTGATTCTCCTGCCTCAGCTTCCTGAGTATCTGGGATTGCAGACACCTGCCACCACACCTGGGTAATTTTTACATTTTTGTTTTGTTTTGTTTTTGTTGAGGAGTCTCTATCTAACCCAGGCTGGAGTGCAGTGGCATGGTCTCAGCTCACTGCAACTTCTGCCTCCCAGGTTTGAGCGATTCTCCTGCCTCAGCCTCCCAGGTAGATGGGACTACAGGCATGCACGACCATACTCGGCTAATTTTTGTATTTTTAGTAGAAACGGGGTTTCACTGTTGTGGCCAGGCTGGTCTCAATCTCCTGACCTTGTGATCCACCCACCTTGGCCTCCCAAAGTGCTGGGATTACAGGCATGAGCCACCGCACCTGGCTGTAATTTTTACATTTTTGTTAGAGATGGAGTTTCACCATGTTGGCTAGGCTGGTCTCTAACTCCTGACCTCAGGTGATCCACCCTCCTCGGCCTCCCAAAGTGCTGGAGTTACAGGCGCGAGCCACCGCGCTCGGCCGGCTTACATTTTTTTTTTTTTTTCTTAAAGACGGGGTTTCACCATGTTGGTCAGGCTGGTCTTGAACTCCCAACCTCAGGTGATCCTCCCGCCTTGGCCTCCAAAGTGCTTGGGTTACAGGCGTGAGCCACCGCGCCCGGCCCTCAGCTTACTGTTTTTAGTGTCATGGTCATCGTCTCACATATTGGTTTCCCTAAATTTTGGTGTTTGTCTTAGAACTCCAGAGGTAAGGGGTTGTTTCCCTACCTGTGGTGTTATTTACTGGGTGGTGCGTGATGGTGGCAAAGTCAAGAAGTTACTGTGTTCTGTTCCCCCAGCACTGGGGTGAAGTCTTTTGTATTTTCCCTGGCCTTGTGGCCCTGAGTGGTTATTTCAAGAATGAGCTATTGAGTTCATTGGCGTGACTGTGTCTGGAGGGCAGAGGGTGGCTTTAAGGGAAGGGTATGTGCTTTTCTTAGTTGACTTAGCAGGAATCTCTTCATTGCCAGGATCAGAAACTCAAAGTGAACACTAAGTGAAAGGTGATTTATTAATTTGTATAACCTTGAATGTTGGATAACATGACATGCAGCCTTGGCTAGACCCAACAGCTAAAATGTTGCTATGAGAGAATTCTGTCTCTTATCATCTCTCAATTTTTTTTTTTTTTAAGACAGAGTGTTGTTCTGTCACCCAGGCTGGAGTGCTGGAGTGCAATGACATGATCTGGGCTCACTGCAGCCTCCACCTCCTGAGTTCAAGGAATTCTTCTGCCTGAGTAGCTGGGACTACTGGCGTGCGTCATCACACCCAACTAATTTTTGTATTTTTAGTAGAGACAGGGCTTCATTTTGTTGGCCAGGCTGGTCTCGCACTCCTGAGCTCAAGTGATCCACCTTCCATGGCCTCCCAAAGTGCTGGGATTACAGACGTGAGCCACTGTGCCTTACCCGCATCTGCCAATTCTGTTTTCCTGTTTGGCTTTATTCTTTAGGCAGACCATCCCCGCTCAGAGCCTCAGGTATACCTTCTACCAGATTAGCAAACCCGGGAGAAAAAGCGCATCCCTAAATCAGTCATTTCAGCCAAAGTCCCAGGACTGGCTCTCTTTGGCCCAGAGTGTGCCACGTGTCCACCTCTGAACCATTCAGTTGCCAGAGGATTGGAGGATCGTGATTGGCTAGGCCTGGATCACATGACCACCCTCAGTGTGAGAACCTTCAGCTCTTCTCAAGGACCAGAGGTGGCCCTTAAAGGCATTTTTGTTTGCTTGCTATTACCATCAAAAGAAATGGCACCCGAGTAGAAAAAGAAGCAGTTACTTAGCACACAAGTGCTTTCCACAGTTCCACTCACAATTTTCTTTCTTTTTTTTTTTTTTTAAAGATGGGGTTTCACCATGATGGCCAGGCTGGTCTTGATCTCCTGACCTCAGGTGATCCACCCACCTCAGCCTCCCAAAGTGCTAGGATTACAGGCTCGAGCCACCGCGCCCGGCCACCAGTCACAATTTTCTAAGCCACATCCTTCATAGTATCATTTTCACCACGAGACCGTGACCTCTGAAGCTGGTTCTTTGGCCAGGCACAGTGGCTCATGCCTGTAATCCCAGCACTTTGGGAGACTGAGTCGGGTGAATCGCTTGAGGTCAGGAGTTCAAAAACCATGGTGGCCAATATGGTGAAACCCTGTCTCCGCTAGAAATACAAAAGTTAGCCAGCCATAATGGTGCACATCTGTAGTTCCAGCTACTTGGAAGGCTAAGGCAGGAGAATCACTTAAACCAGGAGGTGGAAGTTTCAGTGAGCTGAAATTGTGCCACTGCACTTCAGCCTGGGCGACAGAGCAAGACTCTTTCTCAAAAAAAAAAAGAAAGAAAAGAAAATGACTTGCTCACATTCTCCCACACACCCTTCCCTGGGTCCCCTGTCCTTCAGGAAACACACAGGATCTACAAGCAGAAGCTGGAGGAGCTGGCTGCGCTGCAGACGTTGTGTAGCAATTCCATCAGTAAGCAGAAGAAGCACCTCCAGGACTTGAAGCACACACTCCAGAGGTAGGCGCGGCTGCAGCCCGGGGGCTGCCCTGGTTCTGAGGGACAGAAGCCCAACTCAAAACAGGCTGAAGCAGAGAAAGGAAATCTTAGTGGAAAAAGGACCGAAAGCTGCTTCAGGCATCACTGGATCCAGGGGCCAAAGGGTATTTTTAGGAATCTGGTTTTTTTCTCTCTAAATTCTGCCTTACTCTGGATTGGTGTCACTCTCAGGGTGACTGTCCCTCCACCAGCAGTGCCAGGCTTATATTTTCCAGCCTTGCTTTCTGCCAGCTGTGCCACCCCGGCTGAAGGAGAGTTTTTCTTTTTGTTTTTTTGTTTTGAAATGGAGTCTCTCACTTCTGTCGTCCAGGCTGGAGTGCAGTGGCTTGATTTTGGATCACTGCAACCTCTGTCTCCTGGGTTCAAGTGACTGTCTTGCCTTAGCCGCCTGAGTAGCTGGGATTACAGGTGTGAGCCACTGCGCCTGGCCAAGAGTTTCTCTTTCCCAGACGTTTCCCAGCGGACGTTCTGCGTCCACTCCTCATTGGCTGGGGTTGGTTCAATGCCCATTTGTGAACCAATCACTGAGAAGCTGCTTGGGTAGCACCATGTTGTGTGCTCAGTCTGTGGCCCTGGGAGGTGGAGGAACAGCCACATGGGCCGTGGGTGAAGAAGATGAGTAATTTCCCAGGTGAAAGTTGGGTGTTGTTATAGGAAGCTGCCCTGCTGGACAAGTAAACAGGCAGTGTCCTTTTGTGGGTGTGGGGTGCCCTCCCCATTGGGGTCTCTGATACAGTGGGCACTAAGTTGCCATCCCTGGTGGAGATGTGCTGGAGCTCATAGCTTAGTTCAATTCCCAAGGCCTGGATCATGTCCATTTCCCAACACTCGTGGTCCGCAGGTCTGGAAGGCTCCTCCTGCCTGGTATATGAAGGAGCCCAGTGGATCCTGTGATCCCCCCCCTTGTCAGGCAGGGAAACTGAGGCTCCAGGTGACTTGTCCCAAGTCACTTAGCTGGGCCTCCATTTTAGAATCTGGGACTCCTGGTTAACACTTTCTTTGTGAACAGTTTTGGAGGGAGGTCCTGATTATAGCTCTCAGTGTGACTGGCCATTCCAGAAATGGAGGCCCACCACTGAGGGGTGGAGAGTGTGGTGGCCCCACGCAAACACATTGCCAGATGTGGCTGGGAAAAACATGTCTTGCTAATGGCAGGACTCAGAGTCCTGAGTCTTTTTTCAGTCTAGAAGTTTTCAGATTCTCAGTGATTGCTTCATAGTTGGCACATGGCCAACCCCAGCACTATTGATGAGTCTGATGAGTATTTCCCGGGGGGCTGTGCACTGTGGGATATTGAGTAGCATCCTTGGCCTCTGCCCACCAATGCCAGTAGCACTCCCACCCGAGTGTGAACACCAAGATGTCTCCAGGTGTTGCTGGCTGTCCCCAGTTGAGAAGTGCTGGTTAGAGGGTTTGTGAGTTAGGGTCTTAGACAAGGACTCCTGCCATTCCGAGATGTGTCTGTTGATTTGTTTGCTAGTTTTGAGAGTTCCGTGTTACCAAAGAGTAATAGGCAGACCTTGATTGGTCAACTGCTTATGGTTTCAGGGGCTTTTCTGTCTGTCCTCTTGGTAATCTGTAGGTTATTCCTTTATTTTTTATTTTTAAAAATTATTTCTATTTATTTATCTATTTATATTTTGAGACAGAGTCTCACTTTGTCACCCACGGTGGAGTGTGGAGTGCAGTGGTGCAATCTTGGCTCGCTGCAGCCTCCGCCTCCTGGGTTCAAGCGATTCTGCTGCCTCAGCCTCCCAAGTAGCTGGGATTATAGGTGCCCACCATCATGCCTGGCTAATTTGTGTACTTTTAGTAGAGATGGGGTTTTATCATGTTGGCCAGGCTGGTCTGAAACTCCTGACCTCAAGCAATCTGCCCGCCTCGGCCTCCCAAAGTGCTGGGATTACAGGAGTGAGCCACCGTGCCCGGCCGTATTTATTGTCACGCAGGCTGGAGTGCAGTGGCACAATCACGGCTTACCACAGTCTTGATCTGGGCTCAGGCTGTCCCCCCACCTCAGCCTCATGAGTCCTAGGACTACAGGCATTTACCACCACGCCTGCTTGTTGTTTTTGTTATCGTTGCTTTTTTGAGACAGTTTTGCTCTCTCACTGAGGCTGGAGTGCAGTGGCACAATATCTGCTCCCACTGCGGTCTCCGCCTCTGAGGTTCAAGTGATTCTCCTGCCTCAGCCTCCCGAGTAGCTGGGATTTCAGGGGCCTGCCTCCATGCCCAGCTAATTTTTGTATTTTTAGTAGAGACGGGGTTTGCCATGTTGGCCAGGCTGGTCTCCAACTCCTGACCTCAGGTGATCCGCCCACCTTGTCCTCCCAAAGTGCTGGGATTACAGGCGTGAGCCACCACGCCTGGCCCCTGGTTGTTTTCTTTTCTTCTTCTTCATTTTTTTTGTGTGTGTGAGAAAGAGTTTCGCTCTTGTTGCCCAGGCTGGAGTGCAATGGTGCGATCTCGGCTCACTGCAACCTCTGCCTCCTGGGTTCAAGTGATTCTCCTGCGTCAGCCTTCCTAGTAGCTTGGATTACAGGCATGTGCCACCACGCCTGACTAATTTTGTATTTCTAGTAGAGATGGGGTTTCTCCATGTTGGTCAGGTTGATCTCGAACTCCTGACCTCAAGTGATCCACCCGCCTTGGCCTCCCAAAGTGCTGGGAATACAGGTGTGAGCGACCGCACCTGGCCTGGCTGTTTTCTTTAAATAATTTTTTGTAGAGACAGGGTCTTACTATGTTGGTCAGACTGGTCTCAAACTTTTGGCCTCAAGTGATCCTCCTGCCCTGGCCTCCCAAAGTGCTGGGATCATAGGCAGTATGTGCTGGGACTGTAACACCATGCTTGCTAATTATTGCTTATTTATTTATGTTTATTATTATTTGAGATGAAGCCTTGCTCTGTCACCAGTCTGGAGTGCAGTGGCACAATTTTGGTTCACTGCAACCTCCACCTCCCGGGTTCAAGTGATTCTCCTGCCTTAGCCTCCCGAATAGCTGGGAGTATAGGCGTGCCACCCCACATGAAGCTAATTTTTGTATTTTTAGTAGAGACAGGGTTTCACCATGTTGGCCAGGATGGTCTCGATCTCCTGACCTTTTGATCCATCCACCTCAGCCTACCAAAGTGTTGGGATTACAGGCATGAGCCACTGCACCCGGCCTTAGTTATTTCTTTAGAGCAGTGAGGAGAAAAATAGTATTGTCGGTAATTATCCCTTGAGCTCATACTATCAAGTATTATTCTGGATGCTCTATGCTGTACTTACTTACTTAATCCTCACCAGGCTGTTGTCTGTGAGGTAGGCTTGAGGTTATCCCGGCTTTTCAGGTGTGGAAAACAAAGCAGAGAGGTTTAAGGACTTTCCGAGGGTCACGAGACGTCACCCCCACCCCGACAGTCGGGATAGAGAACTGCGTTCGCAAGAGGCACTGGGGTAGAAGGTGGGAGGCTGGGACCTGGGGTGCCCATAGCCCTCCTCCTCCTGAGTGACGTCCCTTCCCCTGTGCCTGCCTCTCTGACCACAGGTACAAACGCCATGCCAGTCGGGACGAGACGGAGCTCATTCAGCAGATGGCCGCAAACATCAAGGAGCGGCAGAATGTCTTCTTCAACATGGAGGCCTACCTGCCCAAGAAGAACGGGTAGGAGCTGGCAGCCTCCCACCCCTGCCACAGTCTATGCCCAGGCGTAGCCCAGCTGCTCCATGTGACTCTCGCCTTCCTGCTGCCGCTCAGATTGAAGGGGAAGGAGGGACGCAAGGGCAGGAGAGAGCAGGAGCCTTCCACATGTGTTCCTCCGTGAGCCCAGGAGGGGCGCAGCCAGTGTGTGACAGCAGCATTCCCGGGAGGGCCGTTGCGAGGAGCCCGCACCTGCCACCTGCCTGGTGCCACCTGGGGTCAAGAGGGAAGGTTTTCTCTCCCAAGAGAACAGACATGCATCGAGAGCCTCCTGCACTCAGTGCTGTGCTAGAAACTCCCGTGATGCCACTGCATTTATCCCCAGCAGCCTGTGCGTCAGACTAAGGGATCCCCATTTTTTTTGTTTGAGGCGGAGTCTCACTCTGTCACCCAGGCTGGAGTGCAGTGGCGCCATCTCGGCTCACACCAACCTCCACCTCCCGGGTTCTTGCAGTTCTCCTGCCTCAGCCTCCTGAGTAGCTGGGATTACAGGCGCCCACCACCACGCCCAGCTAATTTTTGTATTTTTAGTAGAGACGGGGTTTCACCATGTTGGCCAGGCTGGTCTTAAACTCCTGACCTTGTGATCTGCCCGCCTCGACCTCCAAAAGTGATGGGATTGCAGGTGTGAGCCACCACGCCCAGCAGGGATCCCCATCTTTACAAGATTCAGAGACATCAGGGAATGTTTGGCCATGCCAGGATGTGAACATCAGATGTTCTGACTCCAAAGCCCACGTTCTTTCCATCTTGCCCCTTCTGAGAAGTCCCTGTTCCCTCCCTCAAGTGATGTCATTGCCACCTTGTTCTGGAGAGAGCTCCTTACAGCTTCATATCATCGTGACCTGACATAGGCCGCTAAGCACATCTCATCAGTTCACGCTGACCCTGTTTTCTGGATTAGTCAAGCACTGAGTCAGAGCCGCCCACCAGGAGGAGGGGCTTCCTTTCAGGCCCACAGCTGGCAGGTGGGAGCTGGCTCGCCCTGTTACATTTTAACCCATTGCTCCCAGCTTCTGTTTTACTGTGTTTGGGTAAAGACTCCACAAGTTAAGCATGATCATTTTCTGCAGATTGAACAGCAGCCCAGCATTTGTGACCCTCTTACAGTGTCATGCGAGTCCACCTTCCTGCCCCTCTCTCCCTAGTCATCTGTGTAGCTTACCTCAGTAGGGAATCTTTGGATTGCAAATGGTAGAAAACCCAACTCAAGGCTGGGCACAGTGGCTTGTGCCTGTCATCCCAGCACTTTGGGAGACTGAGGTGGGAGGATCGCTTGAGCCCAGAAATTCAAGATCATCCTAGGCAACATAGTGAGACCCCATCTCTACAAAACTTTAACAAAATCAGCATGGTGGTATGTACCTGTAATCCTAGGCACTTTGGTGACTGAGGTGGGAGGGCTGCTTGAGCCTAGGAATTCAGCTGCGTTGAGGCTGGGCACAGCAGCTCACGCCTGTAATCCCAACACTTTGGGAGACTGAGGCAGGCTGACCACTTGAGGTCAGGAGTTCGAGACCAGCCTGGCCAACATGGTGAAACCTCATCTCTATTAAAAATACAAAAATTAGCTGGGCACAGTGGCAGGTACCTGTAATCCCAGGTACAGGGGAGGTTGAGGCAGGAGAATCACTTGAACCCAGGAGGCAGAGGTTGCCGTGAGCTGAGATCATGTAGCTGCACTCCATCCTGGGCGACAACAAGACTCTGTCTCAAAAAAACAAACAAAAAACTGCCGTGAGCTATGATCATGCCATTGCACTATCTAGCCCAGGCAACAGAGTGAGACCCTGTCTCTAAAAATAATAACAATGATAATGGAAAATAAGAAAATTATTAAAAAATTGACCTGGAGGTTGTACCATGCCTCCACCGCATTGGCTATGCTTGGTCACATGCTCACATCTGGCTGCAAGGCAGGCTGGGAAATACAGTCTCTAAGGCAGCAAGGAGGGGGAAATCAACTCCTCACATGTCATGTGTCACAAATGTAATGTCCTCTGGTTAGTCATCATTCCCACTCGATGTGGGGCCCATTTGCCTGCTGAGCTTAGGCCCCTGTCTTCTAATGTCAGTATTTGGGATATGCTGGTTAAGTGTGTCAAGCTTGAATGTTGTTGGTTTATGCCCACCTGCTAAGAATCATGCCCCTCACAGGTGTTTCCTTCCAGGCTCTACTTGAACCTGGTCCTCGGCAATGTGAATGTGACCCTCCTGAGCAACCAGGCCAAGTAAGTGTTCCCCACCCCATACCCCACCCCACACCCCAAACCCACACCCTGAACCCCACACCCTACACCTCACCCCATACCCTATACCCACACCCATACCCCATCCCCACACCTCATCCCACACCCTGCCCTATCCCCCCACCCCACCGCATACCCCACACCCTATACCCATACCCACACTCCAAACCCATACCACCCCACACCCCAAACCCACACCCCAGGCCCCAGACCCCACCCCAAACCCCAGGCACCACCCCACACCCCATCCTGTACTCCACATCCACATACCACACCAACACCCTACCCCCCACTCCCTACACCCCACCCCACATTCCAGACCCCACACCCCAGACTCCATTCTACACCCCACACTCCCCACTTGGCTCAGAGTCCTCCAGCATTCTGCTTCAGCTCAGGGAAGATGCATCCAAGCTAGAATTATTGCATAAATAAAAACCTATTCACAGGTGGGGCTCTGGCTTCTGGAGTGTTTGACGCTCTCCTCCGCTGTAGGGAGAGCACCTGGGAGAGGGTTCCTTCCTTCCTTTCTCAGTGTCAGTATGTTGGATGGATAGGACTCCCCAGTTCCCATAAGAAATGGCCCTGTTCTGTTCCATGCCCAGTCACACACACGCTTCTCTTGGGAGATGGGTAGTCCTGTCCACCCGGAGTCTACCCCATTTCTAGGCAGCGTCAAACCCTGGCCTTCCAGCAGCAGCAGCTGGTTGAGGGAAGAGACCCTGTCTGCCCCCTGCCTGTCTCCAACATGGGCCCAGAGCCCCAGACCAGAGTCCAGGGACATGGAGCCTTCTGCATATTAGCCCTGTTCTGCTCATTGGTCACCACCAGTCCGTCAAGGCCAGGTCTCTCCTTTAGTGGGATGGTAAGGCCCTTATGGCCATGGCTGTGGCCGCAGGTCAAGGGTTCAAGGGTCTGATAGGGCCACAGGTCAAGGGCTATGCCCAGGTAGTGGAATAGTCATGGTAAGGAGCCCTCTGCTGGGGGTGTCTGTCATGGCAGGTTTGCCTACAAGGATGAGTATGAGAAGTTCAAGCTCTACCTGACCATCATCCTGCTTCTGGGTGCCGTGGCGTGTCGATTCGTCCTTCACTACAGGTAGTGGATGTGGCAGCGTGCGCCTGGGCCCGGGCATGCAGACGTCGGGAGGGGGCCGGGAGAGAGGGATCCAGGGGACCCAGGGCTGCTTCTGCTTCTGTGTTGTCTGGTGTGGTGAGGTGTAGGGGAAAGAAGGGCCCTTTCTCCTGGGAATCGCCAGTGCTTTCCACCCCACTTCCATCTAACAAGTGTCTGTTAAACTTCTCCTGGAAAGGCCTTGTACTGTACTAGTTAGGAAGGAGTTCATTGGCCAGGCACGGTGGCTTATGCCCGTAATCCCAGCACTTTGGGAGGCTGAGGTGGGCGGATCATGAGGTCAGGAGCTCGAGACCATCCTGGCCACCATGGTGAAACCCTATCTTTACTAAAAATGCAAAAATTAGCTGGGTGTAGTGGTGCATGCCTGTATTCCCAGTTACTTGGGAGGCTGAGGCAGGAGAATTGCTTGAACCCGGGAGTCAGAGGTTGCAGTGAGCCAAGGTCACGCCACTGCACTCCAGTCTGGCAACAGTGAGACTCTGTCTCAAAAAAAAAAAAAGGAATTCATTGTTGTCTGTCAGTATGGTGGCATATCATTCAGCCAGAAAGTCAAGTGAAAAGTTGGGCGTGGTAGCTCACACCTGTAATCCCAGTGCTTTGGAAGGCAGGAGGACTACTCGAGGTCAGGAGTTTGAGCCTAGCCTGGGCAACACAGCAAGATCCCCATCTCTACAAAGATGAAAAATAAAATTATTTAGCTGGGCGCAGTGGCTCACACCTGTAATCCCAGCACTTTGGGAGGCTGAGGTGGGAGGGTTGCTTGAGCCCAGGAGTTCGAGGCTGCAATGAGCCATGATCACACCACTGCACTTTAGCATTGTGGATAGACAGAGACCTGGTCTGAACCAAAGAGAGAGAAATGAAGCACTGTCACTGTCACCCAGGATGCAGCATGGATGAGCCTTGAAATCACGGTGCTGATAAAAGATCCAGTCACAAAGGACACACAGCAGGATTCCATTGCCGTGAACTGCCCAGAACAGGCAAACCCATAGAGACGGGGAGGGGAGTCGGTGAGTGGTAGCCAAGGGCTGCAGGAGGCGGGAATGAGGGAGTCACTGCTACTGGGTGCCAGGTTTCTTTCTGGAGTAATACAAATGTTCTCCCAGCCTAGCCAACATGATCAAACCCTGTCTCTACTGAAAATACAAAAATTAGCCTTGTGTGGTGGTGGGTGCCTGTAGTCCCAGCTACTCGGGAGACTGAGGCAGGAGAATCGCTGGAACCTGGGAGGCAGAGCTTGCAGTGAGCTGAGATCGCGCCACTGCACTCCAGCCCAGACAACTAGACGACAGAGACCCTGTCTCAAAAAAAAAAAAAAAAAAAAAAAAGAATGTTCTGGAATTAGGAATGGTTATGATTGCACAACTCTGAATTTACTAAAAATCACTACATTATATACTTTTAAAGAGCAAATTTTATGGTATGTGAATTGTATCAATTACAAAAAAGAGAAAAGAAAGAGGAAGAGGAGGGGAGGAAGGAAAAGAAAAGGAAAGGAGAGGGGAAGGGAGGGGATTCGGGGGAAGGAGGGAGACACAGTCCAGCCTGCCTGGGTTCAAATTCTGGCCTTGAGACTGACTGGCTGCTACTATGGGCAGGTTCCCTCTGGGAGCCTCAGTCTCTCCGTCTGTGAAATGAGGGTGACGGCAGTCCCTGCCTCACAGGACTGTGATGGTTCAGGGAGCTGGCATCGTGTGTGGAAGCTCTGCCTGGACGGGCATGCGGAGGGGCTGCTGGGGGCTTCCCAGCTGCTGGTGCCCTCCGAGGGGGGCATGGCCATGCCGTGAGGCTGTGGGCTGCTGCTGCCCTGCCTGGAGGGTTTGTGCTTTTCTCTGGCCCTGGGTTCTCTGTCCCCAGGGGAAGCGGCCAAGTATGGCTTCGGGGTTTGGCCCACGTGCCAAGCGTTTATTGCCTGGCAGGCACATGGCTGGGTGTCTGGCTGCTGGTCTGGCCACTTGAATGCCCAAACAAAGGCTCTTTTAGTTCCTGGGCTCGTGCTCGCCTGCTGCCCAGGGCCTGGCCTGTTTCCACCAGGGCTAAGGCTGCACACATCTGTAATACTTCTCACGTGCCCCCCTCAAAGGGGTTAAAAGTTGCCAATGTGCAGCCAGAGTCGCTTGCGCAGGGAACTCCAGGGCCCTCCCAGGGCAAACCCGTGCTGTAGTCTCCTTTTCTCCCACCAGCTTCTCTGCTTGTCTCCTAGGGCCACCCTAACAAAGTCCCACCGACTGAAGGCTTAAAACGACACATGCATGTTCCCACAGTCTGGAAGCCTGTGTTCAGGCTGTGGCAGGGCTGCGCTGCTCTGCAGGCTTGGGGGAGGGGACCCCTTCCTTGCCACTCCAGCTTCTGGGAATTGCCAGCAAGCCCTGGTATTGCTCGGCTTAAAGCTGTTTCACTCTCACCACACGGCCTCCTTCCCTATGTGTCTCCACACAACCTTCTTTTGTTTTTTTGAGACGGAGTTTACCTGTGTTGCCAGGCTGGAGTGCAGTGGTGCGATCTCAGCTCACTGCAGCCTCTGCCTCCTGGGTTCAGGCGATCTCCGATTAGCTGGGACTACAGGTGTGCGCCAGTGCCCAGCTAATTTTTTTTTTTTTTTTTTTGTATTTTTAGTAGAGATGGGGTTTCATTATGTTGGCCAGATGATCTTGATGTCTTTTTTTTTTTTTTTTTTTTTTTAGACAAAGCCTTGCTCTGTTGCCCAGGCTAGAGTGCAGTGGCGTGATCTCGGCTCACTGCACCCTCTGCCTCCTGGGTTCAAGCAATTCTCCTGCCTCAGCCTCCTGAGTAGCTGGGATTACAGGCGTGTGCCACCATGTCAGCTAATTTTTGTATTTTTAGTAGAGACAGTATTTTCACCATCTTGGCCAGGCTGGTCTCGAACTCCTGACCTCGTAATCCACCAGCCTCGGTCTCCCAAAATGCTGAGATTACAGGTGTGAGCCACCGTGCCTGGTCTATAAGGACACTAGACACTGGATTTAGAACCCACCCTACCACAGTATGACCTCATTTTAACTAATTCCATCTACAAAGACCCTGCTTCCAAACAAGGTCGCATTCTGAGGCCCCCGTGGACATGAATTTTGGGAGGATGCTATTCAACCCAGTACTTCCATAGGCTAAAAATGGAGTGGAGGAGGGGAATTGGACGGGCTGTTCATTTCTGTGCCTACACTCCCGGGAAGCCTGCTCTGCTGTTTAACCTTGGGCAAATGACTAACCTCTCCCAGCCTCGGTTTCTTGACAGATACAGTGAGGGCGACAGGAGCCACTTGGAAGGGCAGCGTGGAGGATGGTTAGACTGGTGCCTGTTTAAGTATTAGCACTGGCTGGCATCACTGTTGTTTTGTGCTAAGACTCGGCACACATGAAAAGGCTCATAGCCAGTGTGACCACCTAGCAGGATTCTCTTTTCTTCCTCTTTCCCCCCTTGGGATGGTTTCCTGGCTGGGCACCCCACCCAGAGGCCCTTCTTGGTACTACCAAGCCTGCAGCTGGGCATGGCCAGCGTCCCCTGGGGTCCTGGGTCGAACTGTGCCACGCATGGGCTGTGTGACCTTGAGTGGAGCCCTGGGTGTCTCTCTGTCTGCCTCCCCACCTTTTCCATGGGCTCTAGGACATCTACCCCACCAATACTGCTTGGGTGTTTGGAGGCTTTGGTGAGGCAGCAGCTCAGTTGGAAGCCTCCCTCTCCTGCCTTCAGGCCAAGAGGCTGTGCCTGGTTAGGACTGTCTTCTGTTGGGTTTGAACCAGGTTAGGAAAGAGGTAATCGGGTTAGGCTTGGCTTGAGTGGGCTTGGGTCTGGACTTCACTCCAGTGCTAACCATCTGTGTGATCTGTAAAATGGGAAATAGTGCTGTCTTAGTGTGGGTTGGTCCAGAAGAGACCCCCAAGGCAGGCATTTTAGTGCCAGTAGTTTATTCAGGAGGCGATCCCAGGAGACACTGGTAAGGGATGGGAAGTCTCCCAGGTTCAAGCGATTCTCCCGCCTCAGCCTCCCAAGTAGCTGAGATCACAGGCGTGCACCACCACACCCAGATAATTTTTTGTATTTTTAGTAGAGACAGGGTTTCACCATGTTGGCCAGGCTGGTCTTGAACTCCTGACCTCAAGTGATCCGCCTGCCTCAGTCTCCCAGAGTGCTGGGATTACAGGCATGAGCCACCGAACCTGGCCCAAAAAAGTTTTTAAATTAGCCTGATGTGGCAGTGTGCACCTGTATTCCCACCTACTTAGGAGGCTGAGGCGAGAGGATCGCTTGAACCCAGGAGACTGGGGTTGCAGTGAGCCACGATCATGTCGCTGTACTCTAGCCTGGGCAACAGAGTGAGATCCTGACTCTAAAAACAAAACAAAAAAAATTGTCAAAGACAAAGCCTTTCTGGCTGTGTTGGGGCAGGCCTCTGAGGGGTGGCTGTCACTGGCTCTCCCAGAGTTCTTTCCCCAGGGGTGCTCCCATGGTGGGTTGGCCTCCCCACTTCACAGATTGTGGGGCTGAGGCCGGTGGGGCTCTGATAATGCCCACACAGCGTGCCTGCCGCCCTCCATGCTGACCATGCACAGCAGGCTGCACAGCCCGGGTCTGTCACATTCAAGGCCGGATCAGCCCAGCCCTGTGCTGTGGTCACCATTGGAGGAGGAAAAGGAGCTCTACAGTTAGTGTTACGACAATATGGCCCGTTGGGATTTTTTTTGTATATGTAACAAAGTTTACAGACTGTTTAAGGGGACAGAGGGAATTTATAGCTTAACACTGCAGACAACCTAAAATAGAACAAGTCTCTTGTTCCTTTTTTTTTTTTTTTTTTTTTTTTTGAGATGGAGTCTTGCTCTTGTTGCCCAGGCTGGAGTGCAGTGGTGCAGTCTCAGCTCACTGCGACCTCTGCCTCCTGGGTTCAAGTGATTCTCCTGCCTCAGCCTCCCAAGTAGTTGAGGCTACAGGTGTACGCCACCACACCTGGTTACTTTTTGTATTTTTAGTAGAGACGGGGTTTCACCATGTTGGCTAAGCTGGTCTCAAACTCCTGGCCTCACGTGATCCATCTGTCTTGGCCTCCCAAAGTGCTGGGATTGCAGGCAGGAGCCACCATGCCTGGCCAAGTCTCCCCTTCTTAAAGTCCTTCCATTAACAGCCCACAAGAAATTTCACATCAGACAGGAAGAGTTTAAAAGACAGGTTGCCCTGGGCTGAGTGGTCAGGGAAGGAGGGGGAGACTTAGCTGGAACTTGAAGCATAGGTGGGACTCAGGGAGAAAGATGAGGGGGTACAGAGGCATTTGCAGGGGCAGGGGGAAGGCACGCAAGAGACCAGGCTCCCCCTGCCTCCCTGGTGTCACAAGGGCTTCCAGAAAGAGGCAGTGCCTGCCGTGGACAGCCCTTGGCCTGGTTTGCTGCTCCATGGGGTGAGGGTGGGATAGCGGTGCCTGGTTCTCACACCTGCACCCCTCCCCCCGGGCTGTTTCCTTGCACAGGGTGACTGACGAAGTCTTCAACTTCCTGCTGGTGTGGTATTACTGCACCCTAACCATTCGGGAGAGCATTCTCATCAGCAACGGCTCAAGGTACTTGGGGGCCTGGCTTTCTGGAGAGCACAAGGGGAGTCAAAGGAAAATGTCATGAGGGACATTAGATGGGGGTTGACACCCTCAGGCTGCATTCCTCTTCTCCTTGGGGGTTGCTTTGTGACTGTTCAAACCCGGGAAGGCGGGAAACTGCTGCTGCAGCGGCTCTTGTGTATGATCCATCTCTTGTGTATGATCCGTCTCTTGTGTATGATCCGGCTCTTGTGTATGATCCAGCTCTTGCTTATGAGCAGCAGCTCTAACTCAGACTGGCTTAACACAATAAGAAACATATTTTCTCATAAAAAGAAGTGACCCATTATGCTGGCTTCAGGTAAGTCTTGATCCAGGTGCTCTCCATCTCTCACTTCTGCCTTCTGTGTTGTCTTTATCTCAGGCTGCCTGTGAGGTGCCCAGCAGCTCCAGGCTCATGTCACTCTTTCTAGCATTCCCAGAAAACAGGGCACATTCCTGCCTTCCAAGACTCCCACTGGGTCCCACTGGCTAGGTTCAGGCAGAGAATGGATCAGGTACCTGTCCCTGAACCAGTCACTGTTGCCAGGGAATGCAGTGCTGTGATTGGCCAGGCTTGAGCCTCACATCCACCCTGAGAGCTGACACTGGGAGTGGAGAAGCTGAGTGTCGGGAGAGGAATGGTTCCCTAGAAGAAAATTGGGAGACCGTCACTAGGAGGATGGACAAGTTTTGGTGACAAGAGTGGATGGTCCTCCTTGGGGAGATCGAGGGGAGAGTGGACAGGTGAAGAGGGTCTTAGGACAAACCTGCCCCCAAAGAACGGATGCTGGGGAGGACGGCGGCCAGGCCAGGAGTGTGGACTCCTGCGCTCCAGTCCCAGGACGGAGGCCAGGCCAGGAGTGTGGGCTCCTGCGCTGCAGTCGTAGGACGGAGGCCAGGCCAGGAGTGTGGACTCCTGTGCTCCAGTCCCAGGGCCCTCGCCGAGCAGCCCTGTGCCCCGGACAAGTCGTGTCTCCTCTTTGGACTGTTTCAGAGTCCCATGGCGGAATGGGTGTGTCAGTGGTGCTGAGTCCGGGCAAAACGGGGGGTTCCCTTGGCCCCCATCTCTGAAGGGCTCCGAGTGTGAGAAGCCCTGTTCTCAGTCTCCTTCCTGCCCTGCCTGCCTGTACGCTGAGTCTTGAGACCAGTTAAAACCCATGACTTGCAACCTGGAGGACCTATTTTCCAAAAGTCTAATTCCTTTTGGGGATGGCCATTGGAACCTCTGTGTGCCATTCCATTTTTTTTTTTTTTTTTTTGCTTTTTTTTAGGTGGTATCTTGTTCTGTGGGCCAGGCTGGAGTGCAATGGTGTGATCTTGGCTTACTGTAACCTCCGCCTCCCAGTTCAAGCGATTCTCCTGCCTCAGCCTCCCAAGTAGCTGGGATTACAGGTGCCTGCCACCACACCCGGCTAATTTTTGTATTTTTAGTAGAGACAGGGTTTCGCCATGTTGGCCAGGCTGGTCTCAAACTCCTGACCTCAGGTGATCCACCTGCCTTGGCTTCCCAAAGTGCTGGGATTACAGGCGCGAGTTGCTGTGCCCAGCCAATGTGCCATTCTGGTTCTTGTTCTTCTCTGAAACAAAATGTAACAAGCTCCTGCTTCCTCCCTGCTGGAGAATGCCCAGGAGCTGCGGCCCCCACCGCCTAACATGCCACCTTCCTGCTTGTTTGCCTGGTAGTTTCTTATGGCAGGTCCCTGCCCTGCCAGCTCTTGCCCTGGACATAGAGCCTGGAGGTAAGGACAAGAGCCCCCTCCTGCCTGGCCTCCTGAGGGCAACAAGGAGTCTCCGGAACGCAGCCTTGTAGCACACAGCCATTTAGAAAAGATCGGTGTGTAGGCGGGGCGTGGTGGCTCACACCTGTAATCCCAGCAGTTCGGGAAGCTGAGGTGGGTGGATCACTTGAGCCCAGGAGTTCGAGACCAGCATGGGCAACATAGTGAGACCTCATCTGTACCCCCCCCCCCCAAAAAAACAAGCTGGGCATGGTGGTGGTGTGTGCCTGTAGTCCCAGCTAATTGAGAGGCTGAGGCGGGAGAATCACTTGAGCTCAGGAGTTTGAGACCAGCCTGGGCAACATGGCAAGACCTTGTCTTAATTTTAAAAATTTAAAATTTAAAAATTAAAAAATTAGCCAGGCATGGTGGTGCATACCTGGGGTCCTTGCTACTCAGGAGGCTGAGGTGGGAGGATCACATGAGCCTAGGAGGTTGAGGCCACTGCACTCCAGCCTAGGCAAGTGAGACCCTCTCTCAAAAAGAAGAGGCTCAGGGGCATGTGTTGCCTCTAGCAATCATAACACTTTAGCAAGAGTTGCTCTGGGCAGCTTTCAATTCTAGTGTGGCATGCCGTGGATGGCGGGGTGAGCAGAGAGATGGGAGCAGCAGTGAGCAGAGGTCCCTGCAAGCATAGGGCTCTCCAGCAAAACAGAGAGGGCCACTGAAGGGGTAAACACGGAGTGCAAACAAAGCCAGCCTCCCCTGCCTAACAGTTTAGCGGGAGCTGTTCAGAGTTCCTGGAGTTCACGTGCTGATGGAAGATCGGGGAGGTTCGCCTCTGAGCTTGCAACGCGAAGCTTCGTGTGTGGGTCTGCTCTACCCCCACCTGCCATCCATCACACATTTATTGAGCATCTCCTAAGTACCAGACACTGAACGAAGGACTCCAGGATAACTCACACTCTGTGCCTTCTGGGAGCACCCACAGAGGTGTTTTTTCTTTTCTTTTTTTTTCCGAGACCGAGTCTTGCTCTGTTGCCCATGCTGGAGTGCAGTGGCACAGTCTCGGCTCACCGCAACCTCTCCCTCCGGGGTTCAAGCGATTCTCCTGCCTCAGCCTCCCGAGTAGCTGGGATTACAGGTGCCCACCACCATACCCGGCTAATTTTTGTATTTTTAGTAGAGACGGGGTTTCACCATCTTGGCCAGGCTGATTCAAACTCCTGACCTCAGGTGATCCACCACCTCAGCCTTCCAAAGTGCTGGAATTGCAGGCGTGAACCACCACACCCAGCCCAGAATTTTGTTTCCTAAAGTCCTTTTCATGGCAGATAGGGTTCAAGGAATTTGAGGTTGCATTGGAACCATTCCTCCAGGCCTTTCTCCCCTTGCTGGCCTGGGGCAGGGGTTTGAGTGGGCATGAGGAGTCTGGAGTCTGGAATGGGGCCTCTGGGCCCAAATAGATACATTATCTTCTATTTAGCTTGGTGCAAAAGTATTTGTGTTTCATAGTCATTTTTGCACCAACCTAATAAAATGACTACAGGAGCTGGGGCCAGCTTTTGGGAGAGGGGCAAGGCAGGTGGGCTGAATCTGAGTGACTCAGACTGGTGACTCATCCTCCACATCTGTTGGAGATTTAGCCTCCGCCCTCCCCCAGGTGCTTCTCAGAGCTGATTGATCCTGGGGCAGGCGGGGGCGATGCCTTTGAGGCTTCTCCTCCTGCTTGGTTCCTTGCCAGGGAGTAGCTCGGAAGCCCCTGCAGGAGAGCCGTGTGGAGGCGGTGGGCAGTGAGGCTGGAATGGACTCTAGTTTCTCGTCCCCGAAGCGTCCGCTCAGGGCTGGTGCGCAGTCAACACCCCATGGTCTTTGTTGAAGTGAATCAAACCCAAGTTCTGCTATGAGGAAGGGTCCTGGGGCCATAACGGCGTTCTAGAGACAGCGTTGCCAAACCCTACGGGCCTCCTGGGGGACTGCTATCCTGTTTTGGTCTGATGGAGGCGCTTTTGTCCAGTTGTTTGCACCTGAGATTTGAATTGGGACAGGAGGTGTGGTCAGGGAAGCAGGTGGGGGTGGGGACTTCCTGATCGGGAGATGAGGCCGCCTTTGGTTTATGTCTGGTGCTGCCGAGCGAGATGCCACTCTCCAGCTCAGCATAATAAGCAAGTCAGCTTCTCTTGGAAACTTGAAAATGCTGGAAACCTGTCCCACAGGGACTAAACCTGAAGGGATCTTATGGGTGCATGTAACTGGGAAGTTCAAGGAGGTCAGGAGGGCTCAGGCAGCGTCCACAGCCCAGTTCCAGCGCTCCCTATTCCATTTTCCCGGTGATGGCTCCCAGTGGCCCCTGGGTAGGCCTCCCATTAATGGCAACCCCTGGGCCGACAGAACCTCCCTCCACCATAGCTGGAATCTTGACACAGACTTTTGATTGGCCAGGTTTGGGTGACCTACTGATCTCCGAGAGCCAGTCACTGTTGCCAGAGGAATGCAGAGAGCCCTGTTTGGCTGGCTGGGGGTCATGTGCGTGGTTATAAGCCTGAGCTTTATCCCACCCACCCAGACTGAGTGTGGGGGTGAGGTGGTTCCCCACAGGGGCAAAGCAGAGGCCACCAAACCAGGATGGGCTGTGATTGGCATCTGGGCAAAACAGCGACGTCTGTTACAGTTAGTTCTGGGCCAGAATGAATAGATTTGGTGATCATGTTGGCTTTTCTAGGGAGCCCCAGCCTAGGGTGCCTGCTTCTAACTGGCTTTTTAGGGGCCTGTCCTTGGACAGACACAAGCATATAAGGGTGACAGGTGTAGGAGGGGTCCTCAGTGTAGAAGCCATTCCCTCGCCATCTAGATGGCCTCAGGCACAGAGCCAAGAACGGCCTGGGGTTCATAGTGGCTGGTGCACGTCTCTTGCACATTCACAGCCATGCTGATGTGTCCTGAAGGGAGAAGTCTACTTTTCTGCGTTTTGCAGTTTCCAGGTACCGGGACACGATGTCCCTATGTCTGGCCACGGATGCACCTACTCCTCCTGGTGCTCATCAGAAAAGTCCATGAGCCCCTGCAAACTTTAACTTCTGTGGTGAAATGGGCCCAGAGAGCGACTGCAAATGGGTGTAGGTTTTTCTGTGGTGATAAAAATGTTTCAAAGTAGTTTGTAGTGACAGTTGCACAGTTCTGTGAATATACTGAAAACCACTCAGTTGTACCCTTTTAATGCGTGAATTGTATGGTATCTAAATTACATCACAATCAAATGGCTATATATATAAACACAGATGCACAGAACCAGCCCAGAGCCCTGGGGTGTGCAGACGGATACTGGGGCTCGTGAATGCCAGGCCGGGGAAGCAGCGATTTCTAGCCTCACCCCATGTCACTGAGCTGTGCTTATTGGTGGCATCTGTCAGAGCTGGGCTCTGGGCACGGCGAGCTGTGAGATGAAAAGCTGCTGCTCAGTCAGGCTTGTTGCCTGGAGTCTGTGTCTGCCTCAGGCTCCTCCCAGACAGGCAGAGGGCATTTCTCCAGGGATCTTCGGGAGCAAGACAAAGGAGTGTGGTGCTTGCCAAGTGCTGAGGGCTGACACGTGGCTCGGCAGAGCTCTGGGAGGTTGCAGAGAGACCTCCTGGTTGCTCTTGAGGCTGGAAGTCGGGGGACCTGGCAACTGCCTTTGCTGTCAGAAATTTGGAGCCAGAGGTCTTCTTAGGCGAGGATACATGGACGAGGGGAGGTTTCTGGGGACTAAGATGGATATCTTACCCTGTCCCCATGACCTCATGTGGCATCTGCAGCAATCTCCTGTCACCTCTGTGCTGATGGCATCCAGATTAACTGCTGCTTTCACGGCCACACCTCCCAGACGTCATTTGTGTCAACATTTATTGAGTGCCCACTGTTTACCTGGTGCTGTGAATGTAGGAATACAGAGCTGCGTGAAACCTTGCCCTTCACCATAACTCCTGGGGAACACACAGACTGTTGCTTGAAAAGCCAGTTTATGCCCAGAACTATTGCATGGGCTGTCAAGGGAAGAAGCGAGGTTAAGATGCAGTCTCTGTTCTTATGATGTGCGTGTTCTGGTTGGAAGGTTTTAAGACGGTTCCAACCCACTTACTAGGGAAATATAAATTGAAAGCTCAATGACTTGCCAGTTTTCACCTAATAATTTTTGTAACAATTTTTATTTAATTTAATTAATTTATTTATCGAGACAGGGTCTCCCTGTGTGGCCCAAGCTGGAGTGCAGTGATGCGATCTCGGCTCACCGCAGCCTCTGCCTTCCAGGCTCAGGCAGTTCTCCTGCCTCAGCCTCCCATGTAGCTGAGACTACAGGTGCGCAGCCCCACACCCAGCACATTTTTACTTTTTTTTTTTTCTGTTTGTATTGATGAGGTTTCACCATGTTGCCCATGCTGGTCTCGAACTCCGGGGCTCAAGCAGTGTTCCCGCCTCAGCCTCCCAGAGTGCTAGAATTACAGGCGTGAGCCACTGCCCCCAGCCAGTTTGGTAACAGTTTTAAAATATGGCATTCACTGCTGGTGTGGGTTCCAGGACCCAGATCCTCTCTTCCACTGCGGATGGAAGTGTAAATTGGGATGGCTTCTTGGAGGGTAATTGGACAAGGGACAGGGCACACTTTTTGTCCCAGCCATCTTGCCTCTGGTAGCCACTGAGGAGAAACAGTGTCACTGCATTTAGGGGACTTCCACAAGGACATCATGACAGCATTGAGAGCAATAATGACAGTAGAGAAACAGCCAGAGGCCGGGCATGGTGGCTCATGCCTGTAATCCCAGCACTTTGGGAGGCTGAGGCAAGAGGAGCTTGAGGTCAGGAGTTTGAGACCAGTCTGGTCTAGCAAGACCCTGTCTCTACAAGAAGAAGAAAAAAAAGAGAAACAGCCAAGTAGACCATGGCAGAGCCGCACCTTGGAATGTCATTTGCCATTTAAGAAGCTGTGACGGGGCTGGACACAGTGGCTCATGCCTGTAATCCCAGCATTTTAGGAAGCCAAAGTGGGCAGATCGCAAGGTCAGGAGATCGAGACCATCCTGGCCAACATGGTGAAACGCCATCTCTACTGAAATATAAAAAGTTAGCTGGGCATGATGGTGGGCGCCTGTCGTCCCCGCTACTCAGGAGGCTGAGGCTGGGGAATCGCTTGAATCCAGGTGGCAGAGGTTGCAGTGAGCACCTGGGCAGCCTGGGCAACAAGAGCAAAACTCGTCTCAAAAAAAAAGCTGTGACATGTCTGTAGGTACTGACCTAGGTGTCAAGAAAGCAAGTTCCAGGATGATTTTAGTTAAAAAGAAAGCCTAAGGCCAAGATGGTGGCTTACGCCTGTAATGCTAGCACTTTGGGAGGCTGAGGCAGGTGGATTACCTGAGGTCAGGAGTTCGAGACCAGCCTGGCCAATGTGGTGAAATCTCATCTCTACTAAAAATGCAGAAATAGCTGGGTGTGATGGCACACGCCTGTAGTCCCAGCTACTTGGGAGGCTGAAGAAGGAGAATTGCTTGAACCCAGAACTCAGAGGTTGTAGATCGCACCACTGCACTCCAGCCCGGGTGACAGAGCAAGACTCTGTCTCAAAAAAAAAAAAAAAAGTCTAATCCAGTATCTCCCTCTGTGCACCAACTCGCCCCTGAGCAGATCCTCAGGGTTCCTCTTTTGTGAGTGGACCCATTTCCCTTCCCAGTCCCAAGAGAGTTCTGGAGGGATGAAGGTTAACAACTGTTCCCATGGGCATCCCCAGCCTGCACCACCCAGTCCTGGGGAGGAGGGAGCTGGCCGCTCCTGGGTGCATTTGGCAAGTTGCTGCCATGTGTTTGGATAAGAGGAGCCCAGGAGGCCAGCCAAGGCCTGAGACACATTCTGGGATGTCGAAGGGCACAGGGTTGAGGGTCCAGCTCCTTTCTTCCTAGGCTACCCCCAACGCTGGGGATGGGGGTGACAACCAGGCTCTACTGACTGTGGATCAAGATCCCCCAGCTGGGGGAGCACTGAGTTCTGGAAACAGGGTCCCCACAGCCTCTGGACTGGACAGGTGAAGTCCAGGGCTGGGCAAGGGCCCCTGTCACTAAGATGGCAGGAGATGGGCCTGGGTGTGTGGCTCCTGGGAAGAAACTGCTTCTGAGATGGTGTGAGCTGCTGCATGTGGCGTCCACCAGCCTCTGCTTCTGTACAGGGCAGTGTCGCAGCCACAGTCCTGTGTAAGAGTGTGTGGCCAGGCACAGTGGTTCATGACTATAATCCCAGCACTTTGGAAGGCCAAGGTGAGAGGATTGTTTCAGCCCAGGAGCTTGAGACCAGTCGGGGCAACATAGCAAGACGCCGTCTCTAAAAAAAAAAAAAATAGCTGGGTGTGGTGGCACACACCTCCCAGCTACTCAGGAGGGTGAAGTGGGAGGATTGCTTGACCTTGGAGGTCAGGGCTACAGTGAGCCCTGATTGTAGCGGCACTCCAGACAGAGTGACAGAGCAAGACCCTGTCTAGAAAGAGAGAGAGAGAGAGAGAGTCTCTGTGTGTGTGTGTTTGTGTGTGTGTTTACATATGTGCTTATTCAACACATTTATTGAGCAGCTGCTTGGAACCCAGGGTCACAGATTGGTGAACAACAGAGATAAGACCCCTGCTTAATCTGGAGGTGACACGTGGGTGGGAAAGGGGGCCAATAACAGGAAGAAAGGTACGTAATTGCTGACGGTGGTCCGTGCCATGGAGATGAAGCGGGGTGGTGTGATCCGAGCGGGGCCATCGGGCTGCTTGAGATAAGGCGGTCAGGGGGCCTTTGTGAGGTGACAGCTGGTCTGACGCTTGAACTTGGACCGGGAGCCAGGCAGACTGAGGTCTTGGAACAGAGAGAGCAGCACGTCCGAAGGCCCTGAGCGAGCCCTGAGTGAGCCTGCTGGGTGTAGCTGTGGGAAATACCACCCGCTGGGCGTCCTAAACCACAGAATGTATTTCCTCAAAGTTCGGCGGCTGGAAGCCTAGGAGGGAAGTGCTGGCAGGGCTGGTTTCTCCAGAGACCACTCGTGGCTTGCAGATGGCGCCTTCCCATATGTCCTCATGTGGCCTTTTCTCTGTGCACGAACAGCCCTGGCGTCTCTCCCCCTTCTTGAAGAGACACCAGTCACCCTGGACTAGGGCCCACCTGCGTGACCTTGTTTGACCTCAGTCCCCTCTTTAAAGGCCCTGTCTTCAAATACGGTCACGGACATTAAGGTGCTGGGTGGCTCGGCTTCAGCACAGGAATTGGGACCACCATTCAGTCCATGGTAGGCTCTGAGGGGGCCGAAGGCAGGCTTGGCGGGCTCTAGGAGAGCCCACGTGCCTGGAGCACCGGCGTGCTGGGGAGCGGACCTGGTGGGGAGGACAGGAGTGAGGCTTGAAGGCAGGTGAGGGCAGGGGTGTGTTCTGAGCGTTGCTGGGAGCCGCTGGAAGCCCAAGTGGGAGTCCGGGCTAATCGACAGCTGGTTTGTGTGGGATGGTGCGGCCCTGTGGGACAGCGACAAGGGCAAGGTCATGGCTCGGGTCCGTTTCTTACGCTAAGAAGCTGTCTCTGAGTGCAGAGAGCCCCTGCTGCCTAGGCCGGGCCTCAGTAACACATGCGCGTGTCCCTGTCCCCACCTGAGCGCCTTCCGTTCTCTCCCTCTCCCGAGAATTAAAGGCTGGTGGGTGTCTCACCACTACGTCTCCACGTTCCTGTCCGGAGTAATGCTGACCTGGTGAGTAGCCCCTCGCTGGGCACCTCCAGCCTCCTGGGAGTAGAGCCTGGGGCCTGGGAATGAGGAGGGGGCTGATCCAGACCGCGGTGGGGGCCTCCAGGGCCAATTTGGGAAAGAAAGTGTGAGCCTGCAGCTGGGCCACATGCCGGGCTGTGTGGCCCACCCAGCCCGGGAGGGGTTTTCAGGGAAGGCTTTCAGGTGCCCCTGAGAGCAGAGGTGGCGGGGGCTGCAAGGCTTGAGGGAGCCAGTGAGGCTGGGTGCTGAAGGAGACTGCGGAGGACAGGGGTCACAGGGCGTCAGCGCCTCCGCACGGCCGTGTGACTCCTGGGTTCTAGAGTGGAAGATGGGCATGACGTCGCCCACCCCTGGGATAGGAGGGCAGGAGCTGGGCCTCAGTTTGACTTGGTACCCACCTTTCCCCTCTCCTGTGGGTAATGCAGTCAGGTGGGGAGGAATGTCTGACTTCACAGCGGCCGTACCTGTTTTTTCCTGCCTTCTCTCCAGGCCTAATGGACTCATTTATCAGAAGTTTCGGAACCAGTTTTTAGCATTTTCCATTTTTCAGAGTGAGTAACTCTTGCCTGGATTTGGGGGAGGGGACACGGTTTTCTGAGACGTTCACCAAGGGAGGTCCCCAGTTGACATCAGTGCTTGCCTGTGTGGCAGAGAGACCAGACTCGGGGAGAGGGTCCCAGAAATCCAGAGAGAGAGCTGTCCCTGCCCGGGTCCGCTTCACCCACCTCCCAGCTCCCCGCACTTCCCCAGACTGGAACCCTGCCAACTGTGATTTTTGAGAACGGAGTAGCATTTCGGGCACCAGCCTTTCCCGGTCCTAGATAAGTCCTCCAAATGGAAATCTACATTATTTTTCTCATCTGAAAATCGCTCCGGATTTGTATCCAATGAACTGGTCCCAAGGGTTGCCTCTGGGGAGGGGAGCTTGGATGGCTGGGGACAGGGAAAGAGTTTTACTTTTCACCAACCCATTTGTTCCTGTTAAATTTAGCAACAACGAAGTATCCCGTTGGATGGAACTATCTCTTGTGTCTTAGCGTTGCACATAGCTCCCAACACAGCACTCGAATAGCTTGCACTCCAGCAAGCATCTATTATAGAGTGTCTACTGCATGGAAAATTCCAGAAGTTTCTAATCTAGTTGGGGCTCAGATGGGTCCTCACATACCTGAGCTCTCTTTGTGTTTTGGGTAAGGGATAAAGCAGGTTCAGACCAAAGGGTGTGTGTGTGTATGTGTCTGTGTGTGGGTGCATGTGTCTGTATGTGGGTGTGTGTGTGGGTGTGGGTGTCTCTGGGTGTGTGGGTGTGTTAATCTGTCGGTACATATGAGTGTGGGTGTATGGGTGTGTGTGGGTGCGTGGGTGTGTGGATGTCTGGGTGCATGTGTGGGTACGTGTGTGTGTGTGTGTGTGTGTGTGTGTGTATGTATGTGTGTCTGGGTGCTTGTGTGTGTGTGTGTGTGTGTGGGTGTGTGTGCCTGTGGGTGTGTGGTGTGTTGTGCATGGGAGAGAGTTGTAACCTGGGCACCCTGTCTGCCCTCTGCCCAGTAAAGACCCACCAGCCTACACTTGGGGCAGAGGTGTCACCCTGTCTTCTGGGGACACTAGGCCCTGAGCCCGGGCACTGTGCTCCCCCTGCAGGCTGCGTCCAGTTCCTGCAATATTATTACCAGAGGGGCTGCCTGTACCGGCTTCGGGCCCTGGGGGAGAGGAACCACCTGGATCTCACAGTGGGTGAGTAGCTGGGCCTGGGTCGGAGCAGGGCAGGCACTGGACCCTGTGGGCACCTCCCATGCAGTGGAGCCAGGCCGCTGCCTTCATCCGAGGCACCATCCAGAATTCATCCTGGATTCTGTTTCAGCTGCCGAGTGCCAGGCCAGCTGTGTGCCAGGTCCCGAGGCCAGGCCTCTGTCTCAGCCTCTGGAAGTGTCTATTTTGTGTGTGTGTTTTAGAATATACACACAATTAGTCTTGTGTTGGTTGTACATATTGTGTTTAATGTGTCTACATACCAATACGTGTAAGTATAGAAATGCATGTACACAGGGACACATGCTTCACTCTTAAGCCATAGGGGTGGTGGTCAGAAAAGTGAGGAGACCCCCTCATCAAGAATTTCAGGGCAAACTGTTTTTAATACAATTCTGCTTTTTTTTTTTTTTTTTTTGAGACAGAGTATCTGTTGCCCAGGGTGCAGTGCAGTAGTGTGATCTCGGCTCACTGCAACCTCCGCCTCCCGGGTTCAAATGATTCTCCTGCCTTAGCCTCCCGAGTAGCTGAGATTACAGGCGCTGGCCACCACGCCTGGCTAATTTTTGTATTTTTAGTAGAGATGGGGTTTCACCATGCTGGCCATGCTGTCCAGGAACTCCTGGAATCGAGTGATCTCCCCACCTTGGCCTCCCAAAGTGCTGGGATTCCAGGTGGGAGCCAACGCACCCGGCCCGACTATCTTTTGAGATAGTCATTGCCATCAAATTACTCTGCTAAGTAGGTCCTCCTGTGTCAAGACTCAATGGAAATGATGCATGTGAAGGATCATTATAAAATGCAAAACGCTTGCAGATGAAAGGAATTAATAACTGCGTAGCACCTTGAGTCTGTGAGTGTTGTCTGGGCCACCTGGCCCTTGGTGGCTTGAGGAGTGAGAGCAGTCAGGCCGGATGACAGGGCTGCTATTGTCACATTGAATGCCCAACCACTTATGACAGGCAAGGGCTATCCCCCCCCATGTGTGACTGTGCCTGGCTCATCTTAGGGTGACTGGCATGGCTGGGGGTGGGTGCCTGGTGGGGCTGTGGGGGCCGGAGCCCCTCAATGGGTCCTTTTCTTTCCTCCTCTCCACAGAAGGGTTCCAGTCCTGGATGTGGCGGGGCCTCACCTTCCTCCTGCCCTTCCTCTTCTGTGGCCATGTGAGTCCCCATGGAGTTTGTGGGCGTCTCCTGTCTGGGCTGGCCCCTGGGAAAAGAAGGTCTTGAGGGTGAACCCTCCTTCTCCAGCCGTCCGCATGCTGGGCCCCACAGCGTCCTCTCGGCCCTGGGATGCCGAGGCTGGAGCCAGAACTGACCCAGCACTGCCCGGGCCTCGGGTGCCTGTGTTTCATTTTGGGGGTGTCTGTCAGTGTTGTGGGTAGTTGATATCCACAGGTGTCGGGGCTGGCCTGACCTGGGAGCCTGGTGTGTGAGCAGCACCTGCCTTCCTCTCCCTAGTTCTGGCAGCTCTACAATGCCGTCACGCTGTTTGAACTCTCCACCCACGAGGAATGCAGAGAATGGCAGGTAGGGGGGGTGGGGAGGGCAGGGGCGGGCTGTGGAGCGGTTCCTGGGAGGGCTGGGGTGGCAGGGATGGGGTGTGTGTGTGCATGAGTGTGGTGTGCTGGGGTGCAGGTTCCTGGGAGGGCTGGGGTGGCAGGGAGGGAGTGTGTGTGTGTGGTGTGCTGTGGGCAGGTTCCTGGAAGGGCTGGGGTGGCAGGGATGGGGTGTGTGTGTATGTGTGTGGTGCGCTAGGGTGCAGGTTCCTGGGGGGGCTGGGCTGGGGTGTGTGTGTGCGTGTGCTGGGGTACAGGTTCCTGGGGAGGGCTGGGATGGCAGGTGTGGGGGTGGGTGTGTGTATATGTGTGGCATGCTTGGGTGGGGGAGGTTCCTGGAAGGGCTGTGGCTGGAACCTCCCCCGGATGTTTGGATCCCAAGGAGGTTCACCCCACAGAGCCCTTTCTAGGCCCTGCCCAAGCCTGAGCCTCGCCCCTTCCCCCAGGTTGCCTGAGTCTCTGCCTTTGCTGGCACACCCCTGCAGTTTGGGAGTTTAGGGGTAGCTGTGCTGGAGGTTCTGGGGTGCTGGGGGCAGGGGTTCAGCAGGGTAGATGCCCCAGCCTCGCCCTCCTCTCTGGACTCCCCCAGGTGTTCGTGCTGGCGCTCACCTTCCTCATCCTCTTCCTCGGCAACTTCCTGACCACGCTCAAAGTCGTGCATGCCAAGCTCCAGAAGAACAGAGGCAAGACAAAGCAGCCCTGAGCTCTGGGCTCCTGCGCCCTCGGCCGGACTTCAGACTGTGGGGGCTCCTGGCTCCTCCCCAGCAGCCACCTCAGGCCCGTGGCATCGCTGGGAGAGAGCCCAGGCCCTGATCCCCCAAAGGACGAGAGGAATGTGAGCCCCGCCTGTCTGCACAGTGTTCGTCCACCTATTTATAACATATTTAATGCCGGGTCCCCCCTCGTCCCTGGAACCCGGGCCAGTCTTCCTGGGGATGGGTCTGAAGCCTCAGGGAGCCGCTCTGTTCCCACTCTCGTCATTTGAACCCCTGTGGGTGGGGTTTAGATGTGCCTCTCGAGGTTGGATTTTATACTGACCTGCTATTACCAGGCCCCGGCTGGGGTGGCCTGAACCCTCAGCACCCTGTGGCGTCCCCGTCCCGGGGCCACTCTGCTTCTGCTGTGAGCCCCCTCCTCGCCCACCCGCCGCGTGGTGGGGGTCATTTAAGTTCTCAGAGACCCACTTCGTCTGCCTCGTGCTCTTCTTGCCCCTGGGAGCTCTGGGGGCGTCCTGAGTCAGGCTGTGAGCAGAGTCGCCGCCAGAGGGCGCCCCGGGCCGTCTAAGAGAACCAGGACGTTCCTGTCCATGCTTCGGGGTTCCCTGACCTCCCATCCTGCAGCCCACCTTCCTGCAGTCTTGCGGCGGGTACTTGTGGAGTGGGCGCAAGACCCCTGGACCCTATGGAGGAGTCCCATCTCTCCCCTTTTTCCTGGAGGTTCTGGACGTTGTGGGAGGGAGGTACAGAGGCCCTGGCAGGCTCACCCCCAGGGGGTGCCCCTGAGGTGGGGCCAGAGCCACTGGGCACCACTTGGGTGAGACTCCGCATTTGATGTGAGGTGGAGAGGCTACCAGGCTTGGCTCAGTGCTCTGCCCCGCCTCCCATACCCCTAAGCAGGGCCCTATGAATCCCAAGGCCAGACCTCAAGTAGTGCACACAGGCATGCCTTGTTTAGCCTTCCCCAAGGAATTTAAATTTTTTACTTTCTTTTTTTTTTTTCTGGGTCTCTGTTGCCTAGGCCGGACTGCAGTAGCACGATCATAGCTCACTGCAGCCTCTGCCTCCAAGGCTCAAGGGAGCCTCCCACCTCAGCCTCCACAGTAGCTGGGACCACAAGCATGCACCACCATGCACTATTGCTCCTTTTTTTTTTTTTTGGAGACAGTCTCGCTCTGTCGCCCAGGCTGGAGTGCAGTGGTGCGATCCCGGCTCACTGCAACCTCCACCTTCCAGGTTCAAGCAGTTCTCTTGCCTCAGCCTCCCCAGTATCTGGGACTACAGGCGCCTGCCACCACACCTAGCTAATTTTTGTATTTTCAGTAGAGATGGAGTTTCACCATGTTGGCCAAGATGGTCTCCATCTATAGACCTTGTGATCCGCCCGCCTCAGCCTCCCAAAGTGCTGGGATTACAGGTGTGAGCCACTGTGCCCGGCCACCCTGCTACTTTTGAATATTTTTAGTAGAGATGGGGTCTCGCTATGTTGCCCAGGCTGGTCTCCAACTCATGGGCTCAAGTGATCCTCCTGTCTTGGCCTCCCAAAGTGCTGGGATTACAGGCGTGAGCCACTGTGCCTGGCCTGATGACATTTTTAAAATGAGATTTCCCCTCCCCAACAGTGAGATTCCACATACAAATCCAGATTTCTGCTTCCCCTGGAAAAATGGACCTGGCAACATTCCCATGGCAGGGGGCGCCTGCTCTCCAGTCGCCACAGGCCCCACCACTCCTGTATGCCTGCCCTTCATTCTGGTCTCCTTTCTGGCCCTTTTTAGGTGCCTATCTTTGCCCTAGATTAGGAGTCAGCTAGCTGTCTGTGAAGGGCAGATGGCAACTATTTTAAGCTTTATGGGCTAGGGGGTCTGTGTGGCAGCTGCTCTTGCCTGCAGTCAGAGCACAAGGCAATGCACAAAGGAATAGGTGTGGCTGTGTTCCAATAAAACTTTATTTACAAATTAGGCTGTGGCCACATGTGGCCAATAGGCTGTAGTTAGCAGACCTCTACCTTAGACCAGTGTTTGTCCACGAGGCCTTGGGTTCTTTGAGAACAAGAGCTCCTTCGTTGATTCCCCAGGGGATGGTAGGGCCTTGGGAACCTGGGTGGGGTGGGTCTCAGAAGGCTTCTTCCCTTGGCGACCTGACTTCTTGGAAGCTCAGGCTTAGCTGATGCCTCAGCACGGCTGGGGGGCTGAGGCAGGAGATAGCAGGAAGGACAGGAGCTGCATCCCATCTTAAGACACCAATTCCTAGGTGCACTCCAGAGCCGAGCAGCTTGCGACCCCTGGTGGGCACCAGAATCCCTTGGGATGCTTGTTTAAAAAGTCCTGCGCGGTGGCTCACACCTATAATCCCAGCACTTTGGGAGCCTGAGGTGGGTGGATCACGTCAGGAGTTCGAGACCAGCCTAACCAACATGGTGAAACCCCATCTGTAATAAAAATGCAAAAATTAGCCAGGCATGGTGGCACGTGCCTGTAATCCCAGCTACTCAAGAGGCTGAGGCAGGAGAATTGCTTAAACCCGGGAAGTGGAGGTTTCAGTGAGCCAAGATGGCACCACTGCACTCCAGTCTGGGTGACAGGGAGACTCCATTCCCTGCCCCCCAAAAAACTCCTGGACCCTTGACCCCAGACCTTTCCTAAGGAGGCTTAGGGATTAGGTATCTGGCTGTTGGTGACACAGGTGGTCTGTGAACCAGTTCTGAAGCTGTCCCATGCAGGGTGGGAGTTGATTGTTTGTTAGTTCTCAAAGGAGGCTGGGATGTCTCGCCTCCTGGACTCCACAGGCTGGTCGAAGTGGGGCTTGAGGAACAGCAGGTTGGGAGCTTGATGACTGATAGTTAAATGCGCCGGTCCCGTCCTGCCAATGGGGGGAAACAGTCCGCAAAAAACTAGCTCACGACGTGTGGAGCCGATGGCTCTTCCCATCCTGAGTCCCGGACAGTGGGAACTTTGGACGACACTTCGAGGGGGTGGTCAGATGGGAGGTCCAGGGTATATTTTTAACATCTGAGAGGCCATTTTGTCTGCCTGCTGGGCACATGCGCCCAGCTCTCCGAAGACACAGGCCAAGCTGAAGGTTGAAGTCTTCCATGTGGGATGGAGGTGGGAGGGGTTGGTGCCAGCCCCGCCACCGGCTGCGGCCTGTGTTCTCCTGATAGGCCTGGCCCCCGCGGTGGCCCCCGAGGTCCTGGGGGAAGGAAGGAAGGAGCTGGAGGATACAGCGGTGCCTATCTGCAGAGCCCAGGGAGGCAGTGACATAGGAGTGGCAGGTTTGGGTGCCCGCATGGAATAGTGCCAGGCCCACGTTTACCCACCACCAGATGGACTGCTCATTCCAGGCATAACTTGGGTCTGCACTGGGGAGACCTTCGTGGCAGGGGCAGCTGTGATGAGGGCACTTCGAGTCCTGAGGACAGACACTGGCTCCTGTACCCACATCACCACTGCACAGGGGGAGCCTGGAGGGGAGTTTATGATCAGAGCCCCAGCCAGGAAAGGAGAGCGTTCCTGAATGTTCCAAGAGTCTAGCCACAGGCCCCAGACACCAGGAGCCGGAGGGTGGGGATGGGGCAGCCTCCCAGTGCAGTTGGCCCCTGGGGTCCCGGCCCCGTCAGTGTTGTCTCGAGGGCTGTCTGCCCTGGGTCACAGCAGCAGGCAAAGCCGGCGCTTCTTCTGCCGCTGTGTCTTCTTTAGAGCACTGAGAGCCACCTTGGCGGCCTCCCGGAAGACGTCCTCCACATTCTCCCGAAACTTGGCGGAACATTCCAGGTAGAGAGCAGCTCGGATCTGTTCGCAGGCGCTCAGGCCCTGGGTCAGGGGAGGAGCCAGTGTTAGCTGAGGGGCCCCTGGAGGTCTCCTGACACCGCCTCGTGGGTTTGGGGCTGGCTCTGGGGACTCTCCAGGGGTGGAGGCCTTGGCTTGGGCCGGTCTCCCTCCATCCCAGCTGGCCCTCGGCGTGTGTGGTGGAATGGAGGGCTGGTGCACTGCAGCCCCCAGGAGGGAAAAAGCCCTGTCCAAGCCCCACCCTGCCCTCTCTCCAGCGCCAGGCGGGGAGGGGCTGAACACTACGTGTGTCTCCCAGGCCTGTGAGAAGAGGTGGAGGCCACACAGGACTTAGCCACCTCTCTCCTGTCTCTGAAAGTACCATTTAGGCAAATGAGTTTGCCCTCATTAACGGTTATTCCTGCAAAAGGTTCTTGTTGCCTCTGCATTCCTTTCTGTTTATTCCTCCATGCCTCACCTAAAGAGTTGCACAGTTGACTGGCCCGTGAAGGGGACGCCTACTTTCAAACCAGGGCGGACAGGGCAGGACAGTGGCTCAGAGCACAGACTGTGGAGCCCAGCGGATAGGACCAGATCCTGGCTCCACTTCTGGCTAGCTGTGTTGCCTTGGGTAAGCTGCTTAACCTCTCTGGGCCCGTTTCTCCCCTGTAATGGGGGATGTGAACAGCACCTGCCTCAGTCCTGAGGATTGACAGTAGTCATGTGCTCAGGTCCACAGGCCACCAATACTAGTATTTAAAAATTACCATTCTTGGTCAGGTGCGGTGGCTCATGCCTATAATCCCAGCACTTTGGGAGGCCAAGGTGGGCAGACTAGTTGAGGTCAGGAGTTCGAAACCAGCCTGACCAACATAGTGAAACCCCCTCTCTACTAAAAGCACAAAAATGAGCTGGGTGTGGTAGCAGGTGCCTGTAATCCCAGCTACTTGGGAGACTGAGGCAGGAGAATTGCTTGAACCCAGAAAGCTGAGGTTGCAGTGAGCCAAGATCACACCACTGCACTCCAGCCTGGGTGTAACAAGAGCAAGACTCCATCTCAAAAAAAAAAAAATCAGCATTCTTAGAATCCTGCTTCCCTCAGCTCCCCAAAAAGCCGCTAAGGCACCCCGGTTGCAGAGGCCAAAGGTTCAGGAGGCTTTGGAGGTGCGGCCGTGTTGCGGGATCTTGGCCTCTGGCCCACCTGCATGTAGGTGATGGGCTCCAGCTGGGCGGCCCGGAGCTTGCGAAGCTGTTCCTTGTCCTTCCTCAGGTCCGTCTTGCAGCCGATGAGCACCATGGGGGTCCCACGGCAGAAATGTGTGACCTCAGGGAACCACTGTGGAGGGAGAAGGCAGGGGATCAGGGCTGCAGCCGGGCCCAGATCTGGGGCCACCACCCCAGAGGCGGGCCTCACCTTGATGAGGACGTTGTCATAGCTGGTGGGGTTCATGACATCATAGCAGATGAGCACGAGGTGGGTGTTCTGGTAGGACAGGGGCCGCAGCCGGTCATAGTCTTCTTGCCCTGAAAGCAGAGAGCAGGTGGGGGTCAGGGGACATCCCCTCCCTGTCTGGACTCTGATGGGAGAAGGGGAAGGGGCCAGGCAAGTGACCCTGCCTTGGGCCTCAATTTCCTCATCTACATAATGGACAACAAGCCAGGAGTGGTGTCGCAGGCCTGTGGTCCCAGCTACTCGGGAGGCTGAGGCTGGAGGGTCGTTTGAGCCCCGGAGTTTGAGGCTGTAGTGAGCCGTGAGCACATTACTGCACTCCAGCCTGGGTGACAGACTGAGACTCTGACTCTTAACAATAACAAAACCTGAGGGCGGCAACCCCTGGGTTCTGGATGGTGGCAAAGAACCCTTGAGATCAAACCCATGCAGTGCTGAGAGCTGGGCCTGATTCTAGGGCTGGGGCTGGAGAAACTGCTAACACTGGATGATGCCGACAGCCAGTATGATCCCCTTGACCTACGCTCGAGCAGAGCGAAGACTGGAACCCCCCCAGCCAAAGATACAGAACTGTGGGGCTGGTGGGCTCACGGTCTCCCCAGGTCCCTAGAGGCTGGTGTCTGGCTTCAGCCTCCAGCTTCTTCGGTTCTGATCCAGTCGGCTGAGTTCCCTGTCCATTCTTGCAAGCACTAGGAGGGGGGTGGTGGGTTGCTGGGAACAGCATCAAGGGCCCTCCCCAACCAGACACACAGCACATTCTGGGGGATACCTTAATCCTGACGCCTGGCCCCGCGCCAACGCGGGCTGAATCTGAACAGGGATCTAGGCTTAAGCCTTGAGCTTGGTTGGGTTTTCGTTTTTTTATAAACAATTCTTTGTAACTTTTTATATTGACAGTTTCAAACTTACAGTAAAATTCCAACAAAGAGTGCGAAGAGCTCTGACTGATTCACCACCTGCTTGCATCGGCCCCTCTGGCCTTACCCAGAGACAGACGCTTCTGTCCCTCCCTACCAGGGCAGGGTCGCTGCAGACATTCTCTCACCTGCCCCAAGCCCAGGAAACCACCCGGACTCTGTGTTCTAATCCAATCCACAGGCCATATTCAGATTTTGCCCATTTCACCAATATCGTCCTTGACTGGCTTTCCCATTCGAGGAGCAGCCCAGGGTTCTATACTGCGCTTAGTCATCATGCCCGGGTATTTTGTAAAAATCCCCACAGTGAGAACTGAGAGCCTTTCAGGCTCATTGGTGACCAGCCCCCTGCCCCTTGACTTCCTTCCACTGAACAAGGAAGGTTGGAGGCCCAGGAATCCCCCTGTCCCGTCCCCAGCTGCTACAGGCGCTGGGTCGCACCAGCCTGCCCTCAGCTCCTTCCCTGCCAGTACCTCTCAGGACAAGTGGCCTCTCCACAGAGCACCACCAGGCCATGTTTGCTCCTGCCCGCTTGCTGGTGACGACACAGACACCCTCTCCCCACTGGCTCCCCCTCAACCCAGGGACCTCCAAAAGTTCTCAGCCAGCTTCACCACAGAACAGTGTTTAAGGGTGTAGTCACTAGAGGCAGATGAGACGTGTTCCAGTCCCAGCTCTGCCCTCACCGGCTGTGTGACCTTGACTTAGGACAGCGGTGGGAACCCCCGATTCCCCACCTGGAACATGAAAATCCTAAAATCTACCTCACATGGCTGTCACCAGCCAAGGCACCCCGCACATGGGGGCCACAACAGTGTGCAGTGAGCAGAAGCCACCAGGACAGCGACGGCTGGGTCAGGAGGGCCGTGCATGCCATCCCTCAGCCAGTGTCCCCTGACATCGGGGCGGGGCAAGGGCTCAGACCTGACCACCCCCCCCCCCCCACCCACAAAGCTAGAGACATCCTTGTAAGACACTGGGAAGCTGGCCGGGATGCTCTTCCAGCTCCTTTTCTGTCCCCAACTGTCCCTTCTTGGTAACCTCTGTCCACATCTTCTTAGATCTGTGCTCTCCAACAGGGTAGCCACCAGCCCATTAATTAACTTGATGAATTAACATTAAGCATTCAGCTCCTCAGTTGCATGAGCTACATTTCAGGTGATTAATCGCCACCTGGGGCTCATGGCTAATGCAGTGGTCGGTGCAGGTGCACGGCATTTCCACCACTGCAGAAAGCGCCACTGGACAGCAGGGGGTCCCCCTCCCACCCCACCCCTACACCATCCTCATCTAAGTCCTCCTTTGTCCCTCTTCCCTGGCTTCCTGCAGCCCTTCGAAGAATCCATTCACCACAGCTAGATGTATCTTAAAACACAAGTCATATCCGCCCCCACACAGCTGAAGCACTTTCAATGGCTCCCTATTGCCCCTGCCCGCTCTTTTCTTTTTGAGACAGTCTTGCTCTGCCGCCCAGGCTGGAGTGCAGTGGTGCGATCTCAGCTCACTGCAACCTCCACTTCCAAGGTTCAAGCAATTCTCCTGCCTCAGCCTCCTTAGTAGCTGGGATCACAAGCACCTGCCACCACGCGTGGCTAATTTTTGTATTGTTTTTAGTACAGATGGGGTTTCACCATATTGGTCAAGCTGGTCTTGAATTCCTGACCTCAGGTGATCCGCCTGCCTTGGCCTCCCAAAGTGCTGGGATTGCAGGCGTGAGTCACTGTGCCCAGCCCCTATTGCCCTTTGTATAAAATCCAAACATCTCCCCAAGTCCACATGACTTCATCTCCTGCCATGCCCCCTTGCTCACTGCCATCCAGCCAAGGCTCCACCTGACTGTTTCTCAAACCCATCAAGCTCTCATGCCCCAGCCTTTGTGCTTGCTGTTCCACATGCCTGAAAGGTTCTTCCCTCACTTTGTTCACCATTTTCTCCCTAGCATTTTATTCTTAAACATCCAGACTAACCATTACATTATTTCTCTTTTTAGGGTAACTACCTGCCCTCTGTATCTGCTTTTATAATAATACATCGTATGCTCTAAGCAGTTTTCAGAGTGCTTTAGTCTAGAAATGATTTAAAAATCCTAGGCTGGGCGAAGTGCCTCACACCTGTAATCCCAGCACTTTGGGAGGCTGAAGTGGGCAGATCACAAGGTCAGGAGTTCGAGACCAGCCTGGCCAACATGATGAAACCCCATCTCTACTAAAAATTAGCTGGGCGTGGGTGGCGGACACCAGTAATCCCAGCTACGCGGGAGGCTGAGGCAGGAGAATTGCTTGAACCCGGGAGGCGGAGGCTGCAGTGAGCCGAGACGGAGCCACTGCACTCCAGCCTGGCCGACATAGCAAGACTCAGTCTCAAAAAAAAAAAAGAAAAAAAAAGAAATCCTTACATGACAGCCAGATATGGTAGGGAAATTATGAATACTCCCACTTCATAGGAAGAAACAGAGTCACAGAAATGAAGTGACTTGCTTGAGGTCAATGACTCAGTGACTGGCCCAGGAGTCAACCCCAGTTCATGAAATTCCAAGTGGGATGTTCCTTCTGTGAATACACACAAACGTGCTATTTTGTTTTGTATTGTGCAAAAATAGGTTCTGGGCCTTTAAGATGTAACAATGGGGTTCATAGTTCTGGCATAACATATTCCCTGTTCCAAATACGGCAGGAGAGAACAGGTCCAGTAGTCCCCCCTAACCCACGAGGGTGGACTCCCAAGACCCCAGTGGAAGTGTGAAACCACGGATAGTCTAGAACCCTAGATACACTGTTTTTGTCTGTATGTACGCACCTGTAAGACAGCTTAGTTTATGAGTTAGGCACAGTAACAGATTAACAATAACAATAATAAAACAGGGCCAGGCACTGTCGCTTCCACCTGTAATCCCAGCACTTTGGGAGGCCAAGGTGGGCAGATTGCTTGAACTCAGGAGTTCGAGACCAGCCTGACCAACAGAGTGAAGCCCCATCTCTACCCAAAACACAAATAATTAGCCCAGCATGGTGGGTCGAACCTGTAGTTCCAGCTACTTAGGAGGCTGAGGTGGGAGGATCACTTGAGCCCCAGAGCGGAGGTTGCAGTGAGCCGGGATCATGCCACTGCACTCCAACCTGGGTGACAGAGACCCCATCTCAAAAGAATAAAAATAGAACAATTACAACAACTTTTTAGCATAACTACTCTTGTGCGTTGAGACCATTATTATTTACTTATTTATTTATTTTGAAACGGAGTCTCGCTCTGTCACCAGGCTGGAGTGCGATGGCATGATCTTGGCTCACTGCAGCCTCCACCTCCCAGGTTCAAGTGATTCTCCTGCCTCAGTCTCCCCCAAGTAGCTGAGATTACAGGTGCCCACCAGCATGCCCAGCTAATTTCTGTATGTTTTGTAGAGATGGAGTTTCACCATGTTGGCCAGGCTGGTCTCGAACTCCTGACCTCACGATCCACCTGCCTTGGCCTCCCAAAGTGCTGGAATTGAAGGCATGAGCCACCACACCCAGCCACAGGGAGCAGCGTGGCTCCTTCCCTCCTCTCCTTCAGGGCTCTGTGGAATGTCACTTCCTCTCGGAGACCTTTCCTGACTGCTCTGAAACAGCCTCCTTGGCAGTCTGCCCCATGACTGGTTTTACTCATAGCTCTCACCCATATCTGACTTCACAATACTTCTCTGGGGCTGGGCATGGTGGCTCACGCCTGTAATCCTAGCACTTTAGGAAGCCAAGGCAGGTGGATCATGAGGTCAGGAGTTCGAGACCAGCCTGGCCAACATGGTGAAACCCCATCTCTACTAAAAATACAAAAATAAGCTGGGCGTGGTGGCACGTGTCTGTAATCCCCAGCTACTTGGGAGGCTGAGGCAGGAGAATCGCTTGAACCCGGAAGGCAGAGGTTGCTCTGAGCTGAGGTTGTGCCACTGCACTCCAGCCTGGGTGACAGACCAAGACCCCATTTCAAAACAAAAATAAAAAACAAAAAACAGTACTTCTCTGGGTTTTTTTGTTTGCCTCTCCTGCAGGCAGGAACCACCTCTGTGCTATTCACTGTCGTGTCCCTGGGAACACAGGTGGGCTCAATACATGTTTGGTGAAGGAAGGCTGGATGCAAGGGGTGGGTGAAGAGGGTGTTAAGAGTCATCTCTCTGGCTTAGGTGCCTCTGCAACCTTTGCAAGGGCATTCCACTTCCTGACCTGTGTTCATTCAAGCAGCCACCCGGGAGGTGAGCTGGGCGGGGACAGTTCTTCCTGTTAAGAGCCGTTGTAGGGGGGCGGGGGAACCTTTGTCAAGGTCAGAGACATGTACCCTTGTGAGCCAAAGGCCAACTCAGTCCCCAAGGTCAGCTGCCTACCAGGCCATTCTAAAAGCACCAGTTCTTCTAGGGAGCCCCAGCCTCTCCAACTAGGAATTAACCTCTGGGCCTCAGTTTCCTCATCTGTGAAATGGAGATGTGAAAAGTGAGCCAGCCTGATGACACTAATAATAAAGGTAGTTAATACTGACTCTCTCATACTCACATACAAAAGTCAGGGTCTAGGCCAGGTGCTGTGGCTCACACTTGTAATCCCAGCACTTTGGGAGGTTGAGACGGATGGATCACCTGAGGTCAGGAGTCTGAGACCAGCCTGTTCAACATGGTGAAATCCTGTCTCTACTAAAAATACAAAAATTAGCTGGGCTTGGTGCCACATACTTGTAATCTCAGTTACTTGGGAGGCTGAGGCAGGGGAATCACTTGACCTGGGAAGGTGGAGGTTGCAGTGAGCCAAGATCTCACCACTACACATACTCCAGCCTGGGCAACAGAGTAAGACTCTGCCAAAAAAAAAAAAAGGGTGGGCGGGGGGGGGGTTTCACTCTGTTGCCCAGGCTGGAGTGTAGTGGTGTGATCATAGCTCACTCTAGCCTCCACCTCCTGGGCTCGTCATCCTCCTGCCTTAGCCTCCGAGGAGCTGGGCTGCAGGTGCGCATCACTTCGGTTCTGGTAGCACCTATCCATGAAGGCTCCTGTGTTCCATGCTGGGTCTAGCTCAAAGCCCTTTGCCTGGATTAACTCATCTTTTCCCAAAAAATCCTACAAGGTAGACACTGTTGTTAGCCCCGTTTTACAGGCTGAGAATGGAAGCAGAGAGAGCTGAAGTGACTTGCCCCAGGCCACACAGCTAAGGGGAAGCTCTGTAAATGACAGAAGACCCTATTGGAGTATTTTTTTTTTCTTAGCCTACCCCAGAAAACAGAGAGGAATCCTCACCCTACTCATCCCAGCCCTGATCAGGTGAGGAAAAAGGCTATCAACACAGCCATCTCAAGAAAGAGGGGCTTGGCCTGGAGCGGTGGCTCATGCCTGTAATCCCAGCACTTTGGGAGGCCAAGGCAGGTGGATCACCTGAGGTCGGGAGTTCGAGACCAACCTGACCAACACGGAGACACCCTGTCTCTGCTAAAAATACAAAATTGGCTGGGTGTGGTGGTGCATGCCTGTAATCCCAGCTACTCGGGAGGCTGAGGTTTTGGTGAGCTGAGATTGCACCATTGCACTCCAGCCTGGGCAACAAGAGCGAAACTCCATCTCAAAAAAAAAAAAAAAAAAGAAAGAAGGGCTCTGGGAAGGGAGAGGCAGCCAGCTTGGACTCCAGCACTTCCTTCAGGTTGCCTTCCTGGCTTGACTCTGCCCAGCTCAGCTTTCCCTAGAATTCAATGTGGTCCTTTGTCGGGGGGTGGATCAGGCCTGCAGAGAACATACTTCTGTGTGCGACAATCCTATCCCATTTGGGGATGCAGAGAGTGTACTATTAATAAATACCCTCAATAGTATGAGTCAGGAGGGTCAGGTTCCATTCATTCATGCACATTCTGGGCAGGACTGCTCAGGGCAGTCTCCACATCTCAAATTGACATCCACATTTCCCTCTCTGGGTATCAACTTCCTTATCTGGGAAAGGGGGTGTTAACAGTGATAACCCTGCCCCTAATCTGGAAAGTGAAACATCAGCAGAGGGGGAGCAATCGGATGGGGTAAGGGCGGGGACTGCTTTTGTGGTTACTCATTTTTTTGAGATGAAGTCTCTGTACCTCAGCTCACTGCAACCTCCGCCTCCCAAGTTCAAGTCATTATCTTGCCTCAGCCTCCAGAGTAGCTGGGACTACAGGCGCGCACCATTGCACCTGGCTAATTTTTTGTATTTTTAGTAGAGACGGGGTTTTGCCATGTTGGCCAGGCTGGTCTTGAACTCCCCACCTCAGGTAATCTGCCTGCCTCAGCCTCCCAAAGTGCTGGGATTACAGGTGTGAGCCACCATGCCCTGCTGTGGTTACTCTTGAAACAGAAACCTCCAGGGGAAGTTAATAGCCTGGAGTTGGGGGTGGTCAGAACCCCAGAATATTTGGACCCAGAAGCTTTAGGGGCCTCCCAGACACCAGATATCACTACCCCCCACATTCTACCCAAAATGATACCAGGGCTGAAAGGAGCCATATCACCTGCCCATAGTCACAGAGGGGACCTACCCAGCCTCTGCAGATGGGCTTAGAGGTTAAGACAGCCCAGGAGACCACACGTGTAATCCCAGCACTTTGGGATGCTGAGGCTGCAGTGAGTTATGATAATGCCACTGCACTCCAGCCTGGGTGACACAGTGAGACCCTATCGCTAACCACACCCCCCAAAAAAACTCCTTTGCAGGAGTTACGTGCAAAGGATGCATGTGCTTCTGGTGAGTTAAAGTCTCTAGGCCTGGGCTCCCCCTGGAGCTGCCCATATTCTGACGTGCACTGGGGCGTGCGGCAGGGCTGGGTGGAAGGGAGGCTCAGGCTGCACACAGGGCTTGTGCCCGAGGACACAGGGCAGGTGGCCCCCAGCTCCAGCTGGGCGTTGGTCAGGGAGGGGTGTGGGCGTGAGAAGGGAAGCTACTAGAAGAGGAACCCACTTTTACTCACTCTGCTGGGGGGCGCCCACCTGCGCTTCCCCGGGGGCTAGGGGCTGGGCAGCCCAGCTGGGAGTTGAGACCACCTTCTGGGTGACCCCAGCCTTGGCCCAGCCCAGGCCTCCAGTGTTCCTGGGGCTCACGACACCCACCTGTCCCTGCTTCCTTGTCTTAGCAACTGCTACTCCCTTGCCCGCCAATTTTCTTTCTGTTCCCATCTCAGGCTGAGAAGGGGACCGCCACTCCCAGGCAACCCACGCCCCATCCTGTGCGCCTCCAACCCTGGTCCCCACACCTTGACCCTGTGAGCTCAGCCCCGTCTGTGTCCTCACAGCCCACCTCCCGCTGCCTCCCTCTGCCCAGGAAGCTTCAGACCTCACCGCAGCTTCCTGCCTCAGAGGATGTCGGGGCCGGGTGAGGCCAACAGAGCAGTGGGTGCCACAGCCCCCGCCCCTTCCCCTCAGCCCTGAGAGCCCCGTCACCCATCGCCCCTCCCTCTGCTGCGGTGTCTGTAACTACTTCCTCAGGATGGAGACGGAGCCAGATGGGCCTTCCACGAGGGCCCCTGTGGGCAGGGTCTGGACCCTGCTCAGGGCCAGCGTTTGGTCCAGTGTGGAGAAATTCAGCCTCAAGAGCCGCCCTTGTCCCACAGCTCTGGCGGCCACCAGTTGAGAAGATGCCCCTTCTGCCACTGGGTGTAGCCCATTGGGTTCTAGAACCTTCTACAATTACAGTTACTAGACTCATTTCTGGCTTGGCCATTCCCTCACCCTCTTGGCCTTTGCCTTTCTCTATGTGGCCGCCTGGTCATCGCTTTGTGCCATGTTCTCCTGAGAGCCGACCACCTGCAGGTAGAGATGAATCACCTCTGAATTCAGACCTACTACTCATTCATTCCATCACCTTCCAAGCCTTGCTTCATGACAAGCACCGGGACCTGGACCCTCCCTGGTGGTGCTTACTCACCAGGGGATTTCCTCCAGTGAGCGGGTCTTCCCTGGGGACACCCTGGACGGAGCAGCCAGATTTTCTTCTTCCTGGGTACCCCTCCTTGGTCTGTCAGACTGTGAGGCCAGTGCCTCCCCTGAGCCCCACTTCTCTGTTGCTTGGAAGAATCTTGCCAGGGAAGACAGATGCCACCCTGCAGAGGAGCTGGGGCCAGCTTGGACCATGGCACCGTAGATTCCAAGCACACTGGGCAGCAATGGTAGGTGGGTCTTTTAAATTTATTTTTATTTTTTGAAACAGGGTCTTGCTGTGTTGCCCAGGCTGGAGTGCAGTGGTGTGATCTCAGCTCACTGCAACCTTCGCCTCCTGGGTTCAAGCGATTCTCCTGCCTCGGCCTCCCGAGTAGCTGGGACTATAGGCACATGCCGCCATACCTGGCTAATTTTCGTATTTTTAGTAGAGACGGGGTTTCGTCATGTTGCCCAGGCTGGTCTTGAACTTCTGGCCTCAAGCAATCCTCCTACCTCAACCTCCCAAAGTGCTGGGATTACAGGCGTGAGCCATGCACCCGGCCTGGTAAGAGGGTCTTTAAAAGTCACAAGGACATTTGCTGAGCCCTTCCCCAGATCCAGCCCCTGTGCTGAGTGCTGGACATCATTTAGTAATCTGATTTTATCCTCATGACCCTCTTAGCTCTGATGACAGATGAGGAAACTGAGGCCCAGACATCCCCACAGTGCCAGTGGCCGCCTGCCTGTGGTGACTATGGTAGGGGACGCTCTCTGTCCCTCTCGTAGCAGCTTTTAGCACAAATTCTTCCTACACCAACTTGCAGCTTTCCAGAATCTTCACACCACAATCTACTCTGACATGTTCTTTGAGCATCTCTCTCTGGGCAAGGCCAGAAAGGCCATCCCTGTTCTCATGATGTGGAGGCTGCCATGAACCGTGAACCTGGGCCTGATAGGGGAGGCCCCAAAGAAAGAGGAGGAGGAAAGAAAAACACTCCTGGCCTCCCACAGGGCCGTGGTTTGCTGGGAATGTCTCCGCCCAGCAGCACTTGACCCACAAAGTGGGGTTAATGACCTTGCCCCCTCCTGGGCGCCTGGAAAAGAAACGAGAAAGTAAAAGTGTCCAAGACAGACCACACTTTTACTGGGCTCTCCCAGCTCACCCAGGGCTGGAGACAGGTCCTCTTTTGGGGGTGGCCCTACAGGGCCCACATCCTGCAAAGACAGGTTCCTCAGAGTTTGCCAAGGCAGGACCTGCTGAAGTCGGAATGGAGGGGGCTCTGAGCTGGGACAGCCCCTTTTCCGGTCCTCTCCAAGTTCCAGCTGGGGGTGGGGGTATCTGAATTTTGGCTCCACCCTAGGTCAGTGGGACCCTTCACCTCACACATAAAGGCTTAGCTGGAACGGGAGGGCCACCTGATGACATGGTTCCCTGTAGGTCACTAAACACTGAGTCACAGAGGTGGGGTGAGGCCCCACCTGAGGATCTCAACCTTTGGTCCCCAATGTTGATGAAACCCAGATGGGAGCCAGGGTCCTCCCACTGACGGTGTTCCTCCCGTCCCCACCCTTCACAACACCAATTCTCATGCAATTGAGCAGAAATCCACAAACGCCCGTGGTGGCGGGGGGGGGGGGGGGCCTGTGACTAGCAGCAGAGCGTGGTGTGGGGCCCCTGCGCCCAGTGCTCCGTTCCTTCCTTAGTTCATTTTCTACACTGTCTGGTTTCATCCCAGAGAACTAGGAAAGCACAGAAGTAATTGTAGCCACAGAATTCCAGAACCACCAACTGCAAGCCACGGAATCCGCGGAGCTGCAGATGCAGAACTCACGCCCACAGGACCCCGGAGCCTCAGGCTGCAGAGAGCACCCACAGAGCCCTGGAGCCACAGGCTGATCTGTGGCCGGCAGCGTCCCAGAACCACAGGACCCAGAAATACAGCCCAGGCCATCCGAGCACCCGGAGACTCAAATCTGCGGCCTCAGAGTCTGCAGAGACCACGGCAGGCAGCGCAGCACTCCTGCAATCATGGAGGCCCAAGAGCAGTGTGCGGCTTTCCAGACCCACCGGAGAGGAACGAGCCGTGGGCTCTCCGCACAGGGCTGGAGGGGGCCCGGAGTTCGCCTCCTCCTCCAAACACCCTCCACTCAGACAGGGCTTGGCCTCTGTGGCCGCGCTGCCAGCGCCCCTGAGCGGCCTCCGGGAGTGAAGAGCCGCCAGGGCCCCGCCAGGGTGCAGGGCGGGGACGCCCGGTGGGGGATGCCCCGGCGGGGAAACCCTTCGGGCGGACAGACCCCCGGGACCGCCGGCGCGCAGGCGCACTCACCCGCCGTGTCGTAGAGGTTCAGGGTCACCTCCTTGCTGCCAACCGTCACGCTGGCCGTGTACTTATCGAACACCGACGGGGCGTAGTGCTGCGGGAGACGTGGTGGGGTTGGTCCCTAGTGGGCCCAGGTTCCAGCTGAACCCACTGTCCGCCCCCTTCACTCGTTCTGGATCAGCCCCCCTCACCCCGCGGGGCTCTGGAATTCCCAAGGGGGCGCCCCGGGGTGGCGGCCGCCTCTCCGGGCTCCGAACGCCGGGGGCCGAGGGTCGGGGCTCCGGGCTCAGCCTGAGAGGGGTCCCTCGCCCCCACCCCAGCCCCGCTGCGGGCCTCACCTCGGGGAAGGAGCCCTGGCTGTACACCATGAGCAGCGAGGTCTTGCCGCAGCCGCCGTCGCCCACGATCACGATCTTCAGCTCCTTCCTGCCCGGGCCGGGAGCAGCGGTCGGGGCCGGGGCCCCCGGGGCATCCATAGCCCGGAGCCGGCAGCACTGGCGGCGGCTGGCCGGGCACTAGCGGAGCGGAGTGGTCGGAGGCGGGGCGGGGCCTGGACTAGCCCCGCCCACTCGGAGCGGCACCGCCTCCGCCAGGCAGCCTCCCGGCCGACCTCCTAGCTTCAGTTTTCTTTCTGCTACGGCCCCAGCCCTAGGTGTGAGTATTCAGCTCTCAGGACCTGGGATACTGCGGCACCGGAGAAACGGGTCTCAGCTGTGAGCTCAGCTCCCACCGCCACCTCGGCGCGTCACGGCGCGCCCCCGGCCGGCGAGACCCGCGTGGCTGCCCAGCTACTCAGGGCGCCCCTGATTGGCAGGCTCCTCCTTCGGCAGGGACCCTCCGATTGGCTGGCGCGGACAGACAGGGCCTCCCGGATTGGTGGGCTGTGCCTCCGCACCGGGTTCGAGGAGCCCCCGGCATCGAGCTCCGGAAAAAGCCCCTCAGCTTTGCACTGCCCCAGCGGCGTGGCTTCGCACCTATCTGCCTATGGCCTCAGATTCCCCACAGGAGATAGCGGCGGTGGCACCGGGGAAGATGCTGTGAGGGTAGTGTCTGCTCACCTCACCTCGCCCCGGGGCGCCTGCGTGCGCGCGGGCTTGGGGTGAGGGACTGGCCTCCGCTTAACCGCACCCGGCCCCGGGCTGCAGGGTGGACGCCCAGCGCCCTCTGCCGGGCAATCACCTCGGCGCCGGCCGCAGATTGGCACCAAACCACGTGGGCCGGCGCCTCCCTCCAGCAGGAGCCAGAAGCGTGAACCACGCCACACGCCGTCAGGGAGGGGCAGGTTGGAGTAGCTTTAGTTGAAGTCAGCTGGGTCCCTCTCCTTGCGTTTTGGAGACTGATAACCCCGCACCAACCAAGAAATGTAAGAAAATGCGTTTCCCTGCCAGCAGCCACATGTCCTTCATCCCAGGAATCCCCCCAACCCTCGTATCTCTTGATGGAAACAGCTTGTTGAGCACTAACTGTAGGCAATGCTATCAAGTCTGATGGCTGAGGTCACCTTAACCCCCACTCCGGGCGGGCTGACTGCCTTCGGCACCAGCCAAGTGAGCGGTCAGGGTGGCAGAGGGACCCCTGGAGCCAGTCCACGGCAGGTGGGCACGGGAGCGTGGTCGAGAGAGTGGGACTCTACCAACTGGGGTAGGAAGAGCCCATTTCTAACAAAACCCCAACAGCAGCATGATTGGGGGCAAGTGACCTTCGGTAGTTTCTTCAGATAGGGGCTGGCAGGACTCAGGATCTTTTTGCTGGCGACCCCACCCCAGACTCCGTTTTCAAGATCTCGGCAAAGGTCAGGGAAACTTCACTTCGTGGAGGAAAATCGCCAACCTGGCAGTTCCATGGTCAAGATTCTCAGCCAGTACAAGCAAGGCACTGCCTGACCGCCAGAGGGCACCAAGGACCGCCCATAGAATCCCAAGACCACAACGAAGCTGGGAATGGGAGGCCAGGACCCACCCCAGGTTCTGGGTGGATGCCCTCTCCTGTCACTGGACAAAGGGGCGTCTCCTGGGTCAAGCACCCGCTAGACAAATGCACAGCAACTCATCTGTTCCTTTTCTGCAACGCGTTTATTCAGGCAGTTGTGCCCCAGTCTTCCAGGTCAGTCTTGGAGGAAGCAATCGAGGTTGGAAGCGGGGAACCGTTTAGGGAAGGCTGAGTGCTGGTTGGCACACGGCTTGGTAGCACTGGAGGGCACACGGGGGAAACAGGGTGGGGACCCAGCCTGACAAATGCATGACAGCTAGAAAACCTCTTCAGGTTCTTCTGCGGCTGGGCCTTGACAGGGGAGGCCAGGCAGGGTTGTCAAGGTAACCGGGGTCGGATCATGGAGGACTTGCCTGCCAGGCTCCACGGGAGTGGGGGACAGGAGGAGAAGAGCCCACCAGCCAGACCCTGAGCTCCTTCAGGGTGACCAGAGGAGCTGTGATGGGCTGGGGAGGCAGGGCTAGGGCCAGGGTTCCCCAGGACCACAGGAGGGCTGACTGTCCTCAAAAGCCTCAGACCTCAACGTCCACTTTCTCCATCCAGGAAATGGGCTGTGATCTCTGCTTATGAGCGCACAAGCTTGCCGAGGAGTGGAGGCAGGCAGTGAGCACAAGCGCCCTTCTCAGCCTGGCCTGGCCCAGGCAGAACAGCTGACTCCGGCCCCAGCTACCCACCCACCCCTGCCGGCCAGGAGGCTGGCAGAACCCCAGCCCCACCTGTCTGGAGTGTGTTTGATTTGGACCCACCTGTCATGGTGATGGTGCAGGGCTGATCTGCAGCTAAAAATACCTCCGAGCCACGCCAGCTGCTCGCAGCTTCCAAGGCTGGGCCGGGCTGCGCCGCCTGAGGAGCTGGGCACACCCACCAGAGAGGCAGCTAGCTCCCTCACCTTCATGAGGTTGAGGACCCGAGTCACTCCCCTTCCAGTCACCAGGAATTCCTGGAGAGTTTGAGAAGGCAAAAAAGATTCTTTAAGCTGGTACTCGACACGAGTTGCTGGGCCACTGAAGCCTGGGGGAGTGGCCAGGTGGCATTTGTGGGGCCAACTCATGGGTGTCCGCACGGAGGCTGATGCCATAGTGAAGCCAACAGGGAAACTGAGCCCCAGAAAATAGCAGGGACCCAGCCACTACTGAGTTGTCGGAGCAAAGCCTGGCCAGCCCCAGTGAAGCAATGCTGTGGCACCCACTTCCCTGGGTGCCTGAGAACGCTGTAGAGGTAACACCCACATGAGGCAGAAGACACTGAGCCTTCAGGGATGAAGCTACTCCCTGAGGTCGCAGGGACGGGAGGTGGGCTGGCAAGTACATCTACCCTCCCTGAGCAGCCTCCAGGCCTCAGCTGCCCACGAGCACTCAGGGACTGGCCGGGGACATGGCCACTCCTGGAATGCCAAAAGCTCCCCTCACAAAAGCCAGACTCGGTAACAGCTCAAAACACTGCCCGATCTGCTCCTCCCAGCGCTGGGGGGTGGGGGGCAGCAGCTTGCTGGAGGTCACAGGCCAGCCAGAGACGCACTGGGCCAGGCAACCTGAGATGGCTGGGCCGACTTACGGCACAGCCCGGGCAGAGACTGCGGCGTCTCTCCACCCAGAGGGTCCGAAAGGTCATATTCCACACTAGGGCTCTGGGTGGAGGGGCCGGAAGAGGCGGGGACGCCGGTGTCTCAGTAGTAAGGCAAGCCCTGCCAGCTCCCCGCCGGCCCTTCCGCTGGCGTGGCCCTCTCTCAGCAGGCCTCAGGGCCCAGCGCCAGCAGCGGCCCCGCCCCACGCTCGCTGGGTGACCAGTGGGCGGGGCGCCCTCGAGGGACCAGCAGGGACAGCAGCAGGACAAACTGCCCCGCCCTCCAGGCCCCAGGTGGTGACGGTGGCGGGACAAAGAAGAGGGACCGAAGCAGAGGGAGGAGGGTACAGTCCAGCCAGGTGGGTCCCGACACCGCGCCGAGAACCGCACTCAGGCCACAGCTGAGCACCCACCGGCTCCCTGATTGGATCGAGGGCCGGAAGGGAGGAACTGGCTGGAGCCCTCCCAGGTGCAGCTGGAAGGGAGCCATACATCAATTATCCAACACAGGTGGGGAGTAAAGACCCCACCCAGAGAGCACCTATCCAAAGGGAGGAGCCACACCCTCGGGCGGTAGAGGGTCGTGTGAGATCAAGGGGGTTTAATGACAATCAAATTTAAAGCTTAGGTTTCAGGGAGTATGGAAGGGGAGAGCGAAGAGAGAAGAGCCTTCTGGTATCTTAACAATGTGAACCTCAATTTTTACCAGGTGCTTTCACCCTCTTGCTGTATAGGGCAGCTAGGAGTCTGGGCAGGAATACCCTTCCCTCTCAGCAAAGGAGACGGACCCAGCCCTGGCCCTCACAGTTAGAGCCAAGAGCCCCACGCCGATTACTTAAAACCAGACAGTCCCGGGCAGGGATGCCAGCAGACAGCTGGCACGGGACGAAGCCCAAAATAACCCAGACAGCTGGGGTGAGGAGGTGCCATGGGCACAGGCGCTGGCTGCAAGTCAAGCCACCTGGAACCCCGTCCTGGCTCTACTGGTGGTGGCCTTGTGACCTTGGGCAAGCCACTTCTCCCCAGACCTCGGAGGGGTGACCCAAATCCTGACCCCATCATGGAACAACCCGTGCAACCAGGGACAGGCCTCTACCTCCGACTGTACTCAACCACTCCAGAGAACTGCGCTGGCCGGCTGCCCAAGGAGCACCAGATTCCCCTTTGCCCTGAGGTTGGGCCACGTGCTTCGGCAGGTGGGCTGGTGGGGGAGGAGCTCTGAAGCAGCCCAGCCCCCACACCCTGCAGCCACTCCGAGCATAACCACGGATCTCAAGGGAGGCCAACTCCAGCGAAGCCTGCAGAGGAGGACGGCCCTCTTAACGCACTTAATCCTCTCACCACCCTTTCCAGCAGGCATCCTCATCATTTTACAGGGAGACACTCGCCCAAGGTCACCAGCACTGTGGAAATCCTAGCCCACGTCAAATTGACTAACAATCCCCCTTAACTTAGCGCCAGATACTTGTAGCAAGATCTCCCTGTTAAGCCCCACAGGCTCCCAAAGCTCAGTGGAGCCCTTACAGTGGGGGTGGGGCACAACTCCCAGATAGGGAAGATGGTGCGAGCAGGAGCACCTGGACCCAAATGGTTCATCAAAGCAATCACAAACCAGAGATCACATGGGGGTCCGAGACCAAGAGCCGCCACCTCCAGCTGTGGAACTTCTCAGATACCAAGATGGGAAACTATTCAATACAGAAGGTCGGCTAGCGTCCGAATGAAACCAGTTACTATGTGCCAAGTTCCTGCTTCTGCCTCAAAACCCCAGGTGCTCCCAAGCCCGGAGCTGGTTGTGGGGTCTCAAAACGTGTTCCCAGTCCACAGCGGCACATCACCCAGGAACTTGTTAGAAATAAGTCCTCAGGCTCCACCCACTGAATCAGACACTCGGGGACCAGGCTCCAGTCCGTTTTAAAGAGCCCCCTTCGGGTGTGATTCCGATGCTGGCCGCTCCAGACTAAGGATCACTCATCTAGCCCTGTTTTCCTAGATGGAGAAACGGGCTCGGAGGCTATACCGCTTCTGCAAGGTCATAGCTGTTCCATGACTCGCCGGATTACAAATCCAGCTTTGTCTGGTTCTGGAAACAAGGCTTATATACAGGCCTGCTCATTTGGGGAGTGGAGAAGGAATCATAAGAATTCCAGGAAGGTGGAGAAGCGTCAAGGAAGGCCCTTTCACAGAGGAAGCTGGCCAGGACCTCGGATGGCTGTTCTTTGCCTCCCTGGCAGCCAGACATCAAAGGGCGGCTCACGCTGTCACCCCACGTCCAAGGGGAGCTGGAGGGGAGGCCACGAAACTGTTGGGCTATCTGGCAGCGACCTGTGTCTTTCAGAAGTAGGAGTTGCCCAGGGCCCTACCCCGCCGAAAAACACACAACTGGGAAAGACTTGCAAGCGGAGCCTCTTGTATGCTGCTAAATTCGGCAGAGAATTGCACGCCCCAAATGCCTGACAACAGAAGCTGACAGGCGGGGATGGATGGCCCGGGCGGCCCAGCAGGCGGCCCTACGCGCTCGCAGCTGGCGGGGGGTGGGGGGTGGGGCCGCAGAACCAGCCGGACGGGTTTGGGGTTCCGCCCTCCCTGGGCTGCAGGCCAGAGCCCCCCAAGTCTCCCTCACGGTCTGGGCAAGGACTTAGACCTACCTTAGTGGGAGGACTGTCAGAGTCAAACTAGGCCTGCCCCTGCGGTCGACAGAAGGAAAGGTCGTCCACGCGGGGGGTGCCCGGCCGCCGTCCCTTCTCCAGCCCAGAACCTGGAGGGGAGGAAGGCGGATCAGGGCGGCCCCCGGCTGGCAGAGCGCGTGGGGCGGAGATGTGACCGGCCGAAGGCACAGCGGACAGGGGTTCCGGGGCCGCAGGGGAGCCCCCAAACGCCGCCCCTCCCCCAGCGGCCCCGGGAGGCCCTCACAGGAGCGGCGGGAGGGGGCGGCTGAGTCAGAGGGTTGAGCCCGGGCCGGGCGGCGGCTCATCTGCATTTCCAAAGGCCCGCCCGCCCGCACCCTCCCGGGAAGGGCAGGAGACCTGAGGCTTCGCCCGGAGCCCCGCGCCTCGGGGGATCCTGCGGGCCCCTCCGCTTTCCCAGGCCTGGAGAGCGGAGCTGGAGGGCTGCGCCCTGGGCGGCCCAGGGGGGCGTCTGCGGCCACCCCGAGGGCCTCACACCCTGAGTGGGGACAAAGGGGGCGACCCCCGCCCCCGCCAGCTCGGCTCTCAAAGGGCGACTGGGAGGCCGGGCCCAGGCGCCCAGAGCAGGGTGGGCTGCGGGGAGCAGCTTGGGGTCAGAGCCAGGCCGGGCCGCGGGGAGGCGGCCGCAGCTTCCGGGGGAGCCGGTGGGACTCGGGGCAGCCTTGAAGCCCCGCCAACCCCGTGGCCCTGGGCTGCGGGACACAGGAAGGGGGAAGCGACCGGGGCGAGGCCTTCTGGTGTTCCCGTGGGCCTCCGGGTCGGGTCGACCGGGAACTCGGGCGGCGGCGGCCCGCCCAGCTCCCCCCACCGGCCGCTCCTCCCGCCTGGCGCGCGGCGACCGCCACCGCCCCAGCCACGGGCAGCGCGCGAAATGGCGCCCATCAGGCCGCCGTGCCTGGCTGAGGCGAGCGCGGGAGGTGCCGCGCGCGACGCCCCGGAGGCCCGCGGTCCCCAAACAGCCCCCGAAACCCGATCCCCGGCGCTGCCCCCGCGGGCTCTCGGGGCCCGATCCGGCCGTGGGACCGCCTCCTACTCCGGGCTCCCCACGACCGGGAAGAAGGAGGAAGGAAGGAAGGAAGGACAGCAGCCGCCATTAGCACCCCAGCCCTGCGGGGCCCGCCCGCCCGACCAGCCCAGCCCGGCCCAGCCCAGGCGCGAAGGGCTCGAAGCCTGGAAATAAAAGTGGTGTTTGGGAGGAGGAGCGAGCGCGGCCGGGAGGACTCGAGCGCTGGGCTGCGGGCGGAGATGCTGCGTCATGGTGCCAAAATGGACGCCGGCCTTTTGTCCTCATTCGCGTTGCCAGTGCAGGCGCGCCCCGGAGCCCCAAGAAGCCGGCTTCGGGGTGCGGAACCCTCACGATCGAAAGGGAAAGAGGGTCCAAGGCTGGGCGACGAGGCTCCCTCGTCTTTTGAGCCCTGTCTCCAAAGCACTTCAATTTTTTCTCATCCAGGCTCAGACCTGGGACGAGCGAGCGGGGCGAAGGCAGGCGGCTGGCTCCATGGACCCCCGAGGGTCGCTGCGGAGCCCCTCTTCTCGCCCTCGGGGCAGAAGAGGCACAGGGGTCCGAAGAGCCCTCAAGGTCCCATCTCCCCCCCCACCCCCCCACTGCCCGCTCCGGCTGCCAAACACAAAGCTCCAGAATCCTCCTTCTCCCCTCAGCTCCCAAATACAGCCCTTGCTTGGCCTGCCAAAGGGTTTCCTCGAAGGGGCAAAAGGCACTTTTTTTTTTTCTTACTTACCCGCTCAACCCGGTGCCATGGAGTCTAGAAGATCAAGCTGGGCGGTGGTTTTGGAGACGTTATTGTAAAAACATATATTTTTTTGATTTAGTTGGGAAAATTGGGGGGTTATGGTGGTGCCTTTGTTCTTGTTACCTTTTTGTAAGTTACACTCATGGCAAGTTCTCCTTCCACTTCTGCAAACTTTCCAGGGTTGGGTAGGCAAAAAGGCGGCTTCGCTGAGGACTGTTTACTGCTCTGGATATAGCAATGGTGTGATCGTCATTAAGAGACAAAAGGCGAAAATACACAGTCAAACAAAAGGCAAAAGACGCACCAGCCGCCCAACCACCATAGAAAATACCCCCCACTTAACGTTGGTGTTTGCTGGAACCAGCTAGGACTTGTTTTCCAGTTTTAATCTAGTTTCCTGTGACGGCTTTAGTCTCAACACAAAGAGAAGGTCTTCCTTTCCCTCAGCCACCAGCTCCCCCACCCCAACACCAAAGACGAGAAAAACAGGGCTGTTTTTCTTCCAGTAGATCGATTTTCAAAGAAAGTGTACAAGCTACGGGGAAGAAAGCTGGCTACCATTTAGTGCTGTAAATATTTTCAAAAGCATAAAGCTAGATCCTTAGCTTTATAAAAGCAAAATCGTCTCAAAGCATCTTAACTGGCTTATATTAGACAAGAGAGACAAAGACATACATGCAGATGAAGGTTCGGAAAATTAAGGACATCTCAGCAACATTAACATAAAAACTGCACTGCGTCAGGACAGAATGGATTGGGTACTTACAATGTAAAAGGTTTTTAAAAAACTTAAAAAGAGTAACAACTGCTCACAATTTTTTGTTGCTGCCATTTCGCTAGTCCTAAAGCTATATACATTTAAAACATTACCTTGTTAAAAAGAGAGAAGGAGTTAATAAGATGGCCAGGTTTAAGTGTTTAATAGAGGAAACTACATATATTTAAAAATTTATTGTTCAGTTAAGAGAATACAGATTAAGACAGCTCCAAGCTCCCCCCACCCACCCAAAGAACAAAAAGAGGAAAAAAAAATAAATATGTCATTTACTTAGGTTTTTTTGGAATTCAAAACTGTTAACTGCTGACATGAATGGTGTGCTATGACCTAGTTATACAAGACAAAGATGGATTCCAAGTCATAAGGAAAAATCCAGCTCTTTTTAAAAAAGTCTTCTCCAGTCTTCCAACTGTGAGTCCTTGGGCCTGTTGACAAATGTTAAACACACTGAGACGTCCTGAACTGGATGGAGTCAAAGGAAAAACATTCCCCATTTGCAACAAAGGAAAAACCCACTTGGCCATTTAATTCCATTGCAGAAAAATGGCTTCCCTCATCTGTTGGCCTCTCCTTCGTGTCTGATGAAGGATGTTTTGAGATCAGCGTCTAATAACTCAAGCTCTATAGAAGCCGCGCGCTGATTGGCTGCCGCGCCCTGCCGCCCTGCTCCAGCCAATTACCTACCCACGGCCAAATTACAAACCCCGAAAAGAGCCCCAATATGAGCTACACCAGCTCCGAGCCCCGGCGAGGCGGCTCCTGCGCCTCGGCTGCCCGAGAGGAAAGGCAGAGGGGGCTGCAAACGCGTCCTCGCGAAGCCCGGGAGCCTCAGAGTTGAACTCACAAAATGGAAGCTGCGCGCTGATTGGCCGCCGCCACTCCCGGACCTTTAATAAAGAAAGGGGAAGGAAAAGATAGATGCAAAAAAGGGGGACTCTCTCCTCCGCGGGTGGCTGGAGGAGGCGGGGGGAAGCATGTGTTCAGGACAATTACAGGGCGCTCCCCTCCAAAAATAAAAACAGAAGAAAGCTTCTATCGCCCAGGTCCAGGCGAGGGCTGCATCCTCCCAGGAATGCGAATGCTAACGTGGTGAACCCTGGTCTGTCCTCCCCAGCTCAGCTCCGGGGAGGGGGTCGCGGCCGGAGGAGGAAGCCGAAGCGCAGATACCTCGATTGCAACTCCTCCGAGTCGACGCCGGCCTCCCCGCGTCCACACACACCCTCGGCCCCCCAGACCCCAGCCCTCTCCCCGGGTCCCCGAGCGCCTGCCTCCGGCCCGGGCAGTTTGGAAACAGTTTTGTAGGCCCGGGACGCACGCCGCGGCGGCCGCGGCTCGGAGGGTAGCCCCGGCCGCGGGAGGTAGAGCCCGGGGAGACCCCCTCCCCCGCCAGCCAAGCCCCCCACCCCAGTCCCAGAAGAATAAATAAATTAAAAGGCCTTCCCCCGGGGAGGGGGAGGCAGTGTGGGAGCGCGCGAGTGAGGGGTGGGGGGCCGCTGGGGCCCGGGGCTTTGGCGGCGCAGCTGCCGCCGCCGGGAGAGTGCCTGGGGAAGCGGCGAGGAAGGAGAGGGGAGGAGGAAGAGGAGGAGGAAGAGGAGGAGGGTGAGCGCTCGGGTCGGGCTCCTTAGCGGTGTATTGTGGGATGTGCGGCTACTGGGAGCCGAGCCTCCGCCGCCAGCCGCCTCCCGGGCAGCAGCAGCAGCAGCAGCGGCGGCGGCGGCAGCTCCGGGCCCGGCAGCAGCGGAGGCGGCGGCGCCCCCACCTCCCGGCCCCCGGTCCGGCCGCCCCGGCCTCGGCTCCCGCGGGGGACACCATGTACTGGCTGGCGGCGCAGGGAGGCCGGCGCCCGGCGGGGATGTAAGCGCGGCTCGGGGAGGGAGAGGCCGCGGCCGGGAGCCGGGCGGCCCGAGCGGGCGGGCGGCGGCGGCGGCGGCGCCAGGCCCTGCCGCGAGCCCCGTGCCTGAGCCAGGCCGAGCGGGCGAGCGCCACGCCGGGCGGCCGGGCGGGCACCATGGGCCGGAGCCCGCGTCCTCCGGGCGCCCGGGGCCCCGCCAGCCCGCTCCGGGGACCCCCGGGAGCCCCTCGCTGCCGCCCCGAGACGGTGGCCGAGCGGGCGGGCGCGTAATTCTCCCGGAAGGGTTATTCTCTCGCTCCATTCTTGTTTTGGGGGGAGCCAGCGAGACAGCTCCTTTCGGGGCGCGCTGGTAAGGTGGGAGGGGGTGGGGGCCAGCCGATTGGATTGTTTCGCGTGTGTGTAGAAGCGGCCGCCGCTGCCGCGGCGGAGACGACAACAACTTGCTGGTTTTCAGGTTGGGTTAACGGCATGGAGAACAGTCACCCCCCCCACCACCACCACCAGCAGCCCCCGCCGCAGCCCGGCCCTTCGGGCGAGAGGAGGAACCACCATTGGAGAAGTTACAAGTTGATGATTGACCCGGCTCTGAAAAAGGGGCATCATAAACTGTACCGCTACGATGGGCAGCATTTCAGCCTGGCGGTGAGTAGCCGGCGCGCCCCCCGCCCCCTCCGCCGCGTCCGGGGAGACGCGCCGAGCGGCCAGGGACCCCCGCCCGACCACCCGGCCAACTGTCAGACAGGGCCCCATTCCTGGAGTTTGACAAGTGCCTGGAGAAGGGGGTCTGCCCCTGGGGAGGGGGACAGCCGTCTCACCCCGCCCCCCCAATTTCTCCCCGCAGATGTCCAGCAACCGCCCGGTGGAAATTGTCGAAGATCCCCGGGTCGTCGGGATCTGGACCAAAAACAAGGAGCTGGAGCTGTCGGTGCCCAAATTCAAAGTAGGACCCTTCCCCACTGCCCCGCCGTCCCTCCTCCCTTCCCGGAGTTCGAAAATAACGCCAGTCCCGACCGAGCCCAGCCGGATTCCCAGTTCCCGCCGTCCGGGGCCGGGGAAGTTTTGGCGGGGAGGGGGAGAGCGCTGGCGAGAGTGTGTCCCCTGGCAGCTACTGTAAACAAAGTAACACCGGGTGAAACTGTAATCACGGCGCGGCTACAGTGTTCCCCATGCCCCGCGGGGGGCTCCAGCCCTCTCGGGAGCTTGGCCCCGAGACCCTCCCCTCTTGTCAGCCCCCTTGGCTTTAGGGGAACAACTTCCTAAGCCCAAAGGGTCGCCCCTGACCCGGCAGCAGGAAGAGGAGGCCAGAATTGGGGGTGGGGAAAGAGAAACTGTTTCTTTTTCCCCTTTCCTTCCTAACCCAGAGGACTTCCACGTTCCAAACGATTTAATCCTCTGCTTCCCGGGCCCGCCCGCGTGCATTTTTTTTTTTCCAAAAAAATTTTTTTTTTAGTTTTTTACCCTTCATTGTTTTAAACAGGCGGGCGAGGTGTTGGGAGAATGTTGTGTTTTCTTTTCGGTTTAAACGGTCTCCAAACTTCCTTCCCCCTCGGCCCCTGCCAGATCGATGAGTTCTACGTGGGCCCGGTGCCTCCGAAGCAGGTGACATTTGCCAAGCTGAATGATAACATCCGAGAAAACTTCCTAAGGGATATGTGCAAGAAGTATGGGGAGGTGGAGGAGGTGGAGATTTTGTACAACCCCAAGACCAAGAAGCACCTCGGCATTGCCAAGGTGGTCTTTGCCACCGTCCGAGGTGCCAAGGAGGCCGTTCAGCACTTGCACAGCACTTCCGTCATGGGCAACATTATCCACGTGGAGCTGGACACCAAAGGTGAGCCCGGCGGGGGAGAAGCGAGGGGATACTTGTCAGCTGGACCCTTTCCCTCCCCGCCCCCTCCTGCAGTGTGGGGAGGACCCCCCCACTCTTCCTTAGGATTCCCCCGAAAACCTTATTTATTTTCTTGCTCCCCCTCCTGAGGGTAGAGTAGCAGAGCTAAGTGTGTTGTCTGTTGCTAGGAGACGGTCTGTAATTTACCAAAAGTGCCGATCCTTGGCCACCACACCCCTAGGGACCACCTGGAGGCTTCCCCACCTCTGACACCCCCGAGGGCCCCCTCTCTGAGCCCTGGTGGCCTGGGTTTAGACAGTCCCCAGTGTTGCCTGTGTTAGGGGAGGAGGCAGTTTGTTTACTTGTGGGGGACTGAGGGAGTGCCACTGGGATGCCTTTAAATACATCAAGAGAAGGTCTGGAAACTAAAAAGTGTCCTCTAAGGATTCAGGGTGCCCCCCTCCCATCCCTTGCTGCCCCCTCCTCCTGGAAGTGGGAGCCAACCTGGGGCCGGGAATGTTGTTTCATTGATAAGGTTCCTGATTGTGCCGGGAAGAGAGGGGCGGGAGGCTCAGGGTGCTCCAGGGTTGACACTGTGTCTTCCCTCCTCTCTCTTAAAGAGACCGCAGCACCTCCCCTGCACTGGAATCAGCTGGGTGCTCTCTGGTGCTGGCTGGGGAGGCCACACCTCCCACCCTATGGGTCTGCAGAGGCCCCTGCAGGACCGATAGGCTTGCAGGACTCCAGGGCATTCTCTAAAGTGTGCCTGACGTCTCTCTAGGGAAGCTACCACCAATAAAATAAGGTGCCGAGTGCTCTGAGGACTGGCCAGCCCTGTGGGGAGGCACCGGGTCCCTAGCCCACCGGGGTCCCTTGGGAAGCCATGCTGGGAGGGTGAAAGTGCAGCTTCCAGGAATGTCGTGAGCGTGGGGTTCAGGGGCAACTGGGACACACCAAACCCAAGGCAGGAAAATCAGAACTTTTCTTTTTTTTGCGTTTAATGATTAAAATGTATTGACCAAGCTCTAAGCTGGTGCCGGGGGTGGTGGTGATTATTGCACGCACACTTGCTGAGCCTGTGCCTGGTCCTGTGTCTCCTCTCGGCACAGCCCTCCCACCCCTTTCCCAAGCCTCTCAGTCTCTGGGGGTTGGGGGGGGGGGTGCAGTGAGGAGCTTGGGTGGCTGCAGTCTGATTTCTCCCTGATAACTGAATTGAAGGTGGCAGGCACCCCCTCCCCCATGACAGGCCCACATTTTAAGTAGCAGCCAGGTCTCAACAAAATTTCATTTCTGGGAAAAAAAAAAAAAAGAAAACACAAAAGCCCTCAGAGACTGCTAAGTTTGTATTTCAAGAAAGAGACCAGTAAAGTGTAGCTCCAGGAACATGTCTTCTTTGCATATGTAAGCAGCTGCCTCTGAGGCTCTATAAATATCAATAACCCCCAGGCCCTGGTCTAGAAAAGCCTCGGGTGTGCTGAGGGGTGGAGGGTTGGAGCTCAGGGTAGTCCCCCGGCCACCTTGAGGCACTCAGCCTGGTCAGGGGCCGTGGCGTTCACGGTAATGTGCTCCTAGAGTGTGTTGCAAAGTCCACTGCTCACCTGGCCCCAGATATTTACAAACTCGGCTTCTGTGCCACAGGCTTCCCCTCCTCTTGCTGCAAGCCCCTGGCTATTGAGCAGAAAGGGGAAGGCCTGGCTTTTTCTTTGGGCATCATGGCCCAGGTAATGGAGTGGGGGTTGGTGTCACGGGTAGCAATTTTGGATTTGGGTTGGGAGGAGTCTCAGCCCCAGGAGGCATTAGCTTCTGGATCTCAGGATCAGAAAAATGGTGTAGCTCAGCAGCTCTGTTGAACAGGTGGGGACCCTGAGTGAGGTCCAGAGGGGGCGGGAACTCGGTCAGGGTCACACAGCCTCCCCAGGCCTGGGGTCTCAGGCCCAAGGGATCCACCAGGGTGTCGTGCAGGTTGGAATCCCTGTGGGGGCTGCCCTGTCCTGGAACCTCACTGAGTGCCTCCTTCCTGCCTACCCACAGGGGAAACCCGAATGCGGTTCTATGAACTGTTGGTCACTGGCCGTTACACCCCCCAGACCCTCCCAGTGGGCGAGCTGGATGCTGTCTCTCCAATCGTGAATGAGACCCTGCAGGTGGGTTTATGGCCGTCAGTGTGCCCCATCGCCAGTGCTCTGATGTGCCCCCCCACCTCTGGAAAGCCTCACCAACTCTGATGGGACCCCCAGCCTACCACACCTCTCTCTCTCCAGCTTTAGAGATCAAGGCCTAGGAGGTTGTGAAGCTGGCCACGCCCCTCAAGCCCTTCTGCAGTGGGGCTCCCTGGGATTGGTCCTGTTTCCTGTGGCGTCCCCCTTCCCCAGCACAGGCTTCAACTCCCACAGACCCAGAGCCTGCCCGGGCCCACTTTTCCGTGTTGATGCCCAAACATTGCTGTTTCCAGGGTCCTTAGTGTCTGGTGTCCTGGGTACGCCACTACCCCTGAACCCAGAAACTGGAGTTCATGCCCCGCCTTCCAGAGAAAGACTACCTCCTTCCAAACCACTGCCTCTCAGGACTTGGGACAACTCTTGTGTGGGGCAAGTCTCATGCCAGCTCCTCCCTGGCATCGGGCATCAATCCAGTCACCTCGGGACTGAAGAGCCTTTGCGGACTAGCTAGCGCTGGCCTGTTCATCACTTTATTTTATTTTTATTTTTTTATTTTGAGAGAGTCTCACTCTGTCCCCCAGGCTAGAGTGCAGTGGCATGATCCTGGCTCACTACAACCTCTGCCTCCTGGGCTCAAGTGATTCTCATGCCTCAGCCTCCTGAGTAGCTGGGATTACAGGCACATGCCACCACACCTGGCTAATTTTTGTATAGAAATACAAAATACTAGAAAGTAGAGATGGGATTTCACTATGTTGGCCAGGCTGGTCTTGAACTCCTGACCTCAAGTGATCCACCCGCCTTGGACTCCCAAAGTGCTGGGATTACAGGCGTGAGCCACCACACCTGGCCCTGGCCCCTGCTTGTCACTTTAAATCCTAAAACATTGGGCGGCTGGAAGGACAAAGCCCTTGGCCATCCTCTCAGGCACAAGATAGTTCTTGGTCATAATCCTGCCTGGAAGGTCTGATTTCTGACAGCCAGAAGCAAAAAGAAAATCCCAGCCTAAACCAGGATGTCATAGTCTTCTCTCTTCTCTAGCTCCTCTGGGATTTGGAAAAACCTTCAAAGTTCCCTGAACATAATTGGTTACCCCTAAGATTAGAGAAAAAGTTAGTACCATCCTGACACTCCTCCTCAATCTCCCCTGCTTCCATTCCTTATGCTGCAGTTGTAGAGCAGTTTGGCTCTCAGCACCCCAGCAGCCAGAATGAGAAGGGAAATCACACTGCCCCCCGCCCCCAACAGAAAGAGTTCTCACCTCTCTTTCTCTCCTTAGCTGTCAGATGCCCTGAAGCGCCTCAAGGATGGAGGCCTGTCTGCAGGCTGTGGCTCCGGCTCCTCCTCTGTCACCCCCAATAGCGGTGGGACACCCTTCTCCCAGGACACAGCTTACTCCAGCTGCCGCCTGGACACACCCAACTCCTACGGACAGGGCACCCCGCTCACGCCGCGCCTGGGCACCCCCTTCTCACAGGACTCCAGCTACTCCAGCCGCCAGCCCACACCGTCATACCTCTTCAGCCAGGACCCTACAGTGACCTTCAAGGCCCGGCGCCACGAGAGCAAGTTCACGGACGCCTACAACCGCCGCCACGAGCATCATTATGTCCACACCTCTCCCGCGGTCACTGCAGTGGCTGGGGCCACAGCCGCCTTCCGGGGTTCCTCAGACCTCCCATTTGGAGCAGTCGGCGGCACGGGGGGCAGCAGCGGCCCCCCCTTCAAGGTCCAGCCGCAGGATTCGGCCACATTTGCCCACACTCCACCGCCCGCCCAAGCAACCCCAGCTCCTGGGTTCAAGTCTGCTTTCTCTCCGTATCAGACCCCAGTGGCCCACTTCCCTCCACCCCCAGAAGAGCCCACCACCACCACCGCCGCCGCCTTCGGGGCCCGTGACGGCGAGTTCCGGAGGGCACCGGCACCCCCACCCCTGCCACCTGCTGAGCCTCTGGTCAAGGAGAAGCCAGGCACGCCCCCCGGCCCACCTCCCGACACCAACAGCATGGAGCTAGGCGGCCGGCCCACCTTCGGCTGGAGTCCTGAGCCCTGCGACAGCCCTGGCACGCCTACGCTGGAGTCGTCCCCTGCGGGGCCGGAGAAGCCCCACGACAGCCTGGACTCGCGCATCGAGATGCTTCTGAAGGAGCAGCGCACCAAGCTGCTCTTCCTGCCGGTGCCCGACTCGGACACCGAGCTGCAGATGGAGGGCAGCCCCATCTCCTCCTCCTCCTCCCAGCTCTCCCCCCTGGCCCCCTTCGGAACCAACTCCCAGCCCGGCTTCCGCGGCCCCACACCCTCCTCCTCGCGCCCCTCCAGCACCGGCCTGGAGGACATCAGCCCAACGCCTCTGCCAGACTCTGACGAGGACGAGGAGCTCAACCTGAGCCTTGGGCCTCGGCCTCCACCCGAGCCTGGTCCCCCAGACCCTGCTGGGCTTCTGGGCCAGACAGCTGAGGTGGCCTTGGACCTGGTTGGAGACAGAACCCCGACCTCAGAGAAGATGGATGAGGTACCACTATGTCTGTCCATCTGTCTGGGACTGGTTTTGTCCATCTTGTATCTCCCTTTCCCCCTTGAAGCATTTAGCACGACTAGCTAAGATGCAGAAGCAATGGGGCTAGGAAAGCTAATATAACGGGTAGAACTTAGAATAAAAAAGGGGATGAAAAAACCCCAGGGCCTGTGACTGCGCAGCTGGTTTGGCAATGAGCTCCCTAGCAGCCTCGGAGAGAAGGAAAACATGGCCTAGTTCTGATGCTCTCCTTGTTAGGCAAGAAGTCAACTTTGGCTGGGCATGGTGGTTCACGCCTGTGATCCCAGCACTTTGGGAGGCTGAGGCAGGTGGATCACGAGGTTAGGAGTTCGAAACCAGCCTGACCAACATGGTGAGACCTCTGTTGTTACTAAAAATTAGGTGGGCATGGTGATGCGTGCCTGTAATCCCAGCTACTCGAGAGGCTGAGGAAGGAGAATCACTTGAACCCTGGAGGTTGTGGTGAGCCAAGATTGTGCTACTGCACTCCAGCCTGGGTGACAGAATGAGACTCAATCTCAAAAAAAAAAAAAAAAAAAAAAATCTACTTATCCTAGGGATAAATTCTGACCTGAGCCTCTTTGGTAGGAGTTTGCTGAGACTTCAGAGAGTATGAGCTGTGAGAATGGCTCCTGGTCCCTTGTCTGTTGCATGGCTTGGGAATGATCAGTGAGGGTCCTGCGGCTCAGGCAGAGGGGAGGAGAGGGATTGGCCAGAGTTCTGTGCTGGGCTAGGCAGGGTGGAGCCCTGGAGCACTGTATCCTAGAGCCTGGTGCCCTCTGAAGAGGCAGAAACCATGGCAGGCAGGAAAGGGGCTGAAGTTTCCCTTCGCCCACTGGCTCCAGGGATGAAGGAGTTAAGAGCTAAGTCGGGGTGGGTGGGGGGTGCCATGTGGCCAGAAACAGGCAAAGTTGACCATCCTCCACCCTCTCCTTACCTCATGGAGTCTCATTGCCTAAACCTCAAGCCTCAGGAAGTCCCGCCCAGGGGTTAGGGTGAGGGTTGCCACCTGCCAGGTTCCCTTGGGAGGGGGCTGGGTCATCTTCCTTGGCTCCACTCCTCTATCCCCATCCAGGCACCTACCTGCCTTGGAGCCATATCCCCTGTGGGCACGGGCAGCCAGGGGCTTAGAGCTCTGTGTCCCTGTGGGTGGAGTGGGAGGACTCCCCCTTCCTGGGCCCTTTGATTAGGCGCGTCTGGCTGCCTCAGGGAGGAACGAGAGGAACTTGGTTTGCCTGGGGGAGAGCTGCAGGTGGCTGGGCTCCAGGGGCCTCCCGGCAGTTCTGGGGAAGTGGTTTCTAGCATCACGGGGTCCAGGCAGGGGGCATTGACAGGTGTGCAGCCGTAGGGGGCCGCCAGCCCTGGCACCCTCCTCCATTCCCTCCAGGCTGCCTGGGGTGGGGAGTGTTTACCATGCTGACCACGGTCCAGGGCAGAGAGGCCCAGAGTGGCTGCAGCGAAAGGCAGGCTGGGGCTGAGGTCCTGGGAGCTGGGGTCTGGGACCTGCCGCCAGCGCAGGGAGCCGCCGAGTGCTGGGAAGCTCCAGGCTGGCCCGCGGGTGCCCCCTGCCGGCGCCGGGGAGCAGCGCCTGGGCTTCCTGCGGGCGCGCGCGGTGCGGCGAGTTGGACCCTGTCCCAGCCTAGGCTGAGACTGAGGTGAGGGAGCGACGCAGGCGGGGCCCGCCGGGGGCGCAGGGGGAGCTGTTTTTCTGACCAGTGGCTGGTCGTTAAAAGTTCAGGCTCAACTCCTTGAGCCCTGAGGCCCCGCTCAGTCACTTTCTGCTTGTGTGACCCTGGGGAAGGCACTTTCCCTCTCTGAGTCTCAGTTTCGTCATCTGCCAAATGGACCCGTGAGAGTCCCTGCAGCACAGGGCCTTGGCTTAAGTGAGGTCCTACACGGGATGCTCCGGGCACCTCCAGGCCTACTGGGTGTCCAGTGCTCAGCAGATTCCTGTCGCTTCTCACCCCGGGACCACGGGGCAGAGGGAGGGGCAGCGCCGCCGGGCGGGGGGGGGGCGGGGGGCGGGGGGGGGGGGGCTGGAGCGCAGGACCCGCCTCCTGTGATTGGCTGGCGGCGGCGGCCCGGTTAACCCTCTGCGTGCCGCGGCGCGCTGTGCTGGCGCTGTCCAGGGCTGATCTGGGGAGTGCTTGCTCTTTGAGGATCCAGCCTAGCCTGCCTGTCTCTTCTCTTTTTCATGTGCATGAGGACCCTGAGAAGGAGAGTGCGTGTGTGGCGTGTGTGTGTGCGCGTGCCCGCGCGCGCGTGTGTGTTCACAGAGGGGACCTGGTAAAGTCCAGAGCTTCCTGCCGCTGCCTGAGTTTCGGTATTCCTCCCCCCAACCCCCACCCCCGTTTCCCTCTGAGGCTTCCTCTCCTGTAGTCAGACCTGCTCTTGCAACCTGCACAGACCCCACCTCCAGCCCCACTCCGCCTCAGCCTTCAAAGGGCCCCCCACCCCAGTTCCAGACCTTTCTACTCAGCTCCCTAAAGCCCCACGCCCATCCTTGACACCTCCCACATTCACCCTTCACCACCTCCCTGGGTCCCAGCTGCGGCCCCACACTGGGCATACCGGTCCTGGGCCCAGCAGCTGCTACTGACTGGCTGTGCCGCGGGGCCACGGCTGAGGCTCTGAGCGTGTTTCCTCACTGTCGGGGGGGTCGGACAGAGGCCCCTGCCCCGTGAGATTATCTTTCGGTTAAGAAATGAGACGGCCCTCTGCCGCACTTAGCCCCCCGCCGGCCCATACTGAGCGTGCAGTCATGAGACTAGGTGAAAAGAGTAATCAAAGAAAAATAACAGCACACTTCCTGTTTATGGCCTTAGCCCTGCTAACCACCCCCACTCCCCAATCCAATGTCACCTTCCCTGCCTGGCCGCCTGCCGCAGAGTGAGGACAGCAGGCTGACAGAGCATAGGCTGAGGAACCACTTCCTGGTTCAAATCCTAGCTCCGTCTATTGTGGGCTGTGTGGCCTTGGGCAGGTTACTTAAATTCTCTGTGTCCCAATTTCCTTGTGGGGCAAAATGGAGTTAAATATAGGGCTGTTCTGAGGATTAGCTGAGTTAATAAATGTGAAGTGTTTAGAAGGGCCCTGGTGGCCGGGCACAGTGGCTCACGCCTGTGATCCCAGCACTTTGGGAGGCTGAGGTGGGCAGATCACAAGGTCAGGAGTTCAAGAGCATCCTGGCAAACAGTGAAACCCCGTGTCTACTAAAAATACAAAAATTAGCTAGGCATGGTGGCACGTGCCTCTAGTCCCAGCTACTTGGGAGGCTGAGGCAGGAGAATCGCTTGGACCCAGGACATGGAGGTTGCAGTGAGCTGAGATCGCGCCATTGCACTCCAGCCTGGGCAACAGAGCAAGACTCCAAAGGCTCTGGCATCTAAGAGACACTCTGGAAATGGTAACTATTCATATTATCTTCTCTGCATACAAATTGCAACAGAATCTCTCGAACTGCTACAGTCTCGTGCTCTGTGCCCCATCCCTCTCCCTGCCTGCTTTCTCTCCCTAACCTTTCGCGTCTTCATCCCCGTCTTCCTTTGCCTCTTCCTGCTGGTCCGACTCCACGGGAGTGAGATTGTTGTCTGCCCGGTCACCTCTGTCTCCCCAGCACCCAGTCCAGTGCCTGGCATACAGGTACTGAGCAAATGTTTATTGAATTGGAATGAATCCTAGCAGTAACTCCACGAGGCAGGGACTATGATGCCCACTTTGCAAATGAAGATGCTGAGGCTTGGAGAGGCTGAATGACTCGTGCGTGTAGGGTCACGAAGCTGGGAGTGCAGCTGATCGCTAGTCTTACAGGAAGGGCTCTAGGAGTGCTTGACCCCCCAGACTCACCTCACTGTCCCTGCTCTCTCTGCAGGGCCAGCAGTCCTCAGGCGAGGACATGGAGATCTCAGATGACGAGATGCCCTCGGCCCCCATCACCAGTGCCGACTGCCCCAAGCCTATGGTGGTGACCCCAGGAGGGGGGGCTGTGGCAGCCCCTTCCGTGCTGGCCCCAAGCCTGCCACTGCCCCCGCCACCTGGCTTCCCCCCGCTGCCCCCGCCCCCACCCCCGCCCCCACCACAGCCTGGCTTTCCCTTGCCTCCACCTCTGCCCCCACCCCCGCCCCCACCACCTCCAGCCCACCCTGCTGTGGCAGTGCCCCCACCACCCCTGCCAGCACCACCTGGAGTCCCGCCCCCACCGATCCTGCCGCCACTGCCCCCCTTTCCGCCAGGCCTGTTCCCCGTGATGCAGGTGGACATGAGCCACGTGCTGGGTGGCCAGTGGGGCGGCATGCCCATGTCCTTCCAGATGCAAACGCAGGTGCTCAGCCGGCTGATGACAGGCCAGGGCGCCTGCCCCTACCCACCCTTCATGGCCGCCGCGGCTGCCGCTGCCTCAGCCGGGCTCCAGTTTGTCAACCTGCCGCCCTACCGGGGCCCCTTCTCCCTAAGCAACTCTGGCCCGGGCCGCGGGCAGCACTGGCCACCACTGCCCAAGTTTGACCCATCAGTGCCTCCGCCAGGCTATGTGCCCCGCCAGGAGGACCCGCACAAGGCCACAGTAGATGGCGTCCTGCTGGTGGTCCTGAAGGAGCTCAAGGCCATCATGAAACGGGACCTGAACCGCAAGATGGTGGAAGTGGTGGCTTTCCGGGCCTTCGACGAGTGGTGGGACAAGAAGGAGCGGATGGCCAAGGTGAGTGTGTGCAGGGTCCCCTGGGATGGCTGTGGAGGGGGGCAAGACCCCAGCCAGGCACCTGCTCTTCCCCTGAGACTGTTAACTGGAAACACTGCTGTGAACCCCCAGTGTGGGAGCTGCATTCATGTGGCCACTTTCAAATTTCTGCAAACTGTGCTCTAATTTAGCAGCCATTAGCTGCACGAAGCTCTTTCAGTTTAAATTAACAGCCAGGCATGGTGGCTCACATCTATAATCCCAGCACTTTGGGAGGCTGAGGTGGGAGGATTGTTTGAACCTAGGAGTTCAACATAAAAAGCCCATCTCTAAAAATAAATATGTAAATTAATTTAAATTAATTTGAATTTTACTCTGTTAATTCAAACAGTAAAATTTAAAACTCCCCTTTGGCACGTGCCACACTTCAAGTGCCCAGTAGCCACAGGTGCCTTGTGGCCCATACGGGACAGCTGGTGCAGACCATTCCCACCATTGCAGATAGCTCACAGCTGTGACGCCCTTTGAACTTGGCTCCTCTCACCTCCCCTCATGCCACCTTTTACATGCCACCTGTCTTCGCTTGGACCACTCCCCCCACCCTTTTTTTTTTTTTTTTTTTTTTTTAAGAGGTAGGGTCTCACTGTATCATCCAGGCTGGAGTGTAGTGGTGCAGTCATAGCTCACTACACCTCAACCTCCTTGTACACAAGGGATCCTCCCACCTCAGCCTCCCAAGTAGCTGGCACTACAGGCATGCATCCCCACACCCAGCTAATTTTTGTATTTTTCTGTAGAGAGTGTTTGGCCATGTTGTCCAGGCTGGTCTTGAACTCCTGGGCTCAAGTGAGCCTCTGCCTTTTGGGCTGGAATCATATGCATGAATCACTGCTCCTGGCCTACTTACTTTTTTCTTTTTTTTGGAGTGCGATGGCATGATCTCAGCCCACTGCAACCTCCAACTCCTGGGTTCAAGCGAGTCTCCTGCCTCGATGTCTTGAGTAGCTGGGACTATATGCACCCACAACCATGCCTGGCTAATTTTTATATTTTTAGTAGAGATGGGGTTTCACTGTGTGGGCTGGGCTGGTCTTGCACTCCTGACCTTAAGTGATCTACCTGCTTCAGCCTCCCAAGTGCTGGGATTACAGGTGTGAGCCATAATGCCTGGCCTTTTTTTTCCTTTTTAACATATTATTTGCCTGTTGCTAATCTTACAAATAAACTAAAATTAATTCCTTTCTCTATAAGAGATAACTTTTTTTTCAATACTTTAAACTCCCCTCAATCACTCCCCTCCACCCATTCCCCTCCCCCGACCCCCGTGACCTGGGTTATGAGTTTTAGTGCCCCCTGGAGCATGCTTTGGGAATTGCTTGCTCTCTGCAGCTGCAGGTAAGCGGCACCTGGCAGAGCCTGTTTGTTATCCGCATAACTGGGCAGTAAAATTAGAATGAACTCTCTGAAATCACTGATACACAGCTCTTTATGGTATGGCCAAATTACACTGACCCTACAGTAACAGCTAATAGCATGCCATTCGCAATGTGAATAAAAAGAGCCACTGGCCTCAGGTGCCCTGCACCTTGCAAAACTCCTACTGTGGCTCATTTTGTGAACTCTCACAGCATACCTTTGAGGGCAGAGCATTTCAGAACTACAGGGGCAACCCCTTAGCGGGCAGCGAAATCAAGCCAGTAGGTACTGTTCGTAATGCCTGGGAACGGAAGAGAAGAGAAGGTGGGATGGTGTCAGTCTTACCTTGTGAGGGTGGCGTTGCCGCTGTGGCACAGATGTGTCCCTGTGGTGTAGTGTTTGGATCTCAGTCTGCAAAGTGCAAAGGCTACTGTTGTGAGGAAGGCAGGGTTAGCAGTCCCATTTTCCAGGAGAGGACGTTGAGGATCTGTGCAGCTGAGCAGGGCTCTGGAGCCTCCTGGGTAACTTACGGCAGAGTGTGGCCGGGTGTGTCGGGAGTCAGGACGCAGTTACCTGAGGTGGCTGTTACTGCCGAGTGGAAGGCAGCCAGCCTGGGGAGGGCTCCCTACAAGGGTTGGTGGTGCCAGAACCAGTGACGGCCCTCCTCTCTCCACCCTAGGCCTCACTGACCCCTGTGAAGTCGGGCGAGCACAAGGACGAGGATAGGCCGAAGCCCAAGGACCGCATCGCCTCGTGCCTGCTGGAGTCATGGGGCAAGGGCGAGGGCCTGGGCTACGAGGGCCTGGGCCTGGGCATTGGGCTACGCGGGGCCATTCGCCTGCCCTCCTTCAAAGTCAAGAGGAAGGAGCCACCGGACACCACCTCGTCTGGTGACCAGAAGCGGCTGCGGCCCTCGACCTCTGTGGATGAGGAAGATGAAGGTTGGTGTTCTGGGTGCTGGGGTTCGTTCTTCCGCATCCCCCACGGCCCAGCTCTGACTCCCTCCCTTTCTGCAGAGTCTGAGCGGGAGCGGGACCGGGACATGGCAGACACCCCCTGTGAGCTTGCCAAGCGGGACCCCAAGAGTGTGGGTGTGCGGCGGCGGCCAGCCCGGCCTCTGGAGCTGGACAGTGGTGGGGAGGAGGACGAGAAGGAGTCCTTGTCGGTGTCCTCGTCCTCATCGGCATCCTCATCCTCGGGCTCCTCAACCACCTCACCCTCGTCCTCGGCCTCTGACAAGGAGGAGGAACAGGAGAGCACCGAGGAGGAAGAGGAGGTGGAAGAGGAAGAGGAGGAGGAGGAGGAAGGCCCCAGGAGCCAGCTCTCCTCCTCCTCGACCTCATCCACATCAGATAAGGTACCTAGCAGGCCAGGAGGCCTCAGGTGGCTGGGCTAGGCAACGAGGGCCAGGCTCTTCAGCTCACCTGTCCCCACCTGTCCCTCTCCCCCAGGATGATGGTGATGATAGTGATGACCAGGATGAGTCTGAGAACGATGACGAAGACACAGCCCTGTCAGAGGCGAGTGAGAAGGACGAAGGGGACTCGGATGGAGGTGAGCAGGAGGCTGCGGCCGCCTGGCCCTCCCAGGGTCCCTCCTTCCCTGGGGCAGAGCCTCAGCAATTGTCAGAAATACTTTTGAGGCAAAATGTTGTGCTTTTGAGACCTTACCTTGTTAAAACGCACACACACACACACACACACACACACACACACACACACACACACACCCACCCACCCACCCACCCACCCCAGTGGCGTACAATTCCATCCTCAGGGAGTGTCCTGAACAGAATGGCACATCCGTCTCGGAGCTGGGAGTCCGCTGTGGGGGCGCCTGCTCAGTCTATGTGGCTTCCTTTTCAGCTGCTGAAAATGTTTAGGGACCAGATAGAGGTGGTGGTTGTGCAACGTTACAAATGTACGAAATGATCCTGGAATAGTCACTGTAAAACAAGCAGCTGGCCAGGCGTGGTGGCTCACACCTGTAATCCCAGCACTTTGGGAGGCCAAGGCGGGAGGATCACCTGAGGTCAGGAGTTCAAGACCAGCCTGGCCAACATGGTGAAACTCCGTCTCTACTAAAAATACAAAAATTAGCTGGGTGTGGTGGCGGGCACCTGTAATCCCAGCTACTTGGGAGGCTGAGACAGGAGAGTCACTTGAACCCGGGAGGTGGAGATTGCAGTGAGCCGAGATCGCACCACTGCACTCCAGCCTGGGTGACAGAGTGACGCTTCACCTCAAAAAAATTGTAATAATTTTTTTTTTTTAAAGTGAGGAGTTTTCTGTTAAGTGAATTTGACCTCAATTTTTAAAAATTACTACTAGCAGCTGAGTACAATGCTCTCATGCCGGTAATCCCAGCACTTTGGGAGGCTGAGGCGGGTGGATCACCTGAGGTCAGGAGTTTGAAACCAGCCTGGCCAACATGGCGAAACCCTGTCCCTACTAAAAATACAAAATTAGCCAGGTTTGGTGGTGCATGCTGTAATCCCAGCTACTCGGGAGGTTGAGGCAGTAAAATCGCTTGAACCTGGGAAGTGGAGGTTGCAGTGAGCAGGACGAGATTGCGCCACTGCACTCCAGCCTGGGCAACAAGCGCGAAATTCTGCCTTAAAAAAATGCCTGCTAGTGAACACATGCCACACACACATATCTGAGGGCCATGTTCAGCCTGAGGCCATTGGTGAGGGGTCTCAGAGGGCTGGGGCACAGCAGTCCTCAGGCGGCCCCTCCTCTGTGTCCCCCATCCAGAGGAGACGTTGAGCATCACAACCTCCAAGGCCGAAGCCACATCGTCCAGTGAGAGTTCTGAGTCTTCCGAGTTTGAGTCAAGCTCTGAGTCCTCGCCCTCATCTTCGGAGGACGAAGAGGAGGTAGTGGCCAGGGAGGAGGAAGAAGAGGAAGAGGAGGAGGAGGCGATGGTGGCAGATGAGAGCATGGCTTCTGCAGGCCCCGAGGACTTTGAGCAGGATGGTGAGGAAGTGACTGTGGCCCCGGCGGCACCGGCGATGGACTCGTTGGGCATGGAAGAGGAGGTGAACATCGAGACTGAGGCTGTGGCCCCTGAGGAGCGGCCCCCCATGCTGGATGAGCCCCCCTTGCCTGTGGGTGTTGAAGAGCCAGCGAACTCCAGGGAGCCCCCTGAGGAGCCAGGTGTGAGGCAGGAAGGGGCCGTGTTGCTGTCTCCAGAGCCCCCTGCCACAGAGGTGGAGACCCGACCCCCATCGTCTCCTGAGCGAGCTCCAGGTAACACCTGCATCTCCCTGGGAGGGTGGCGGGAAGTCCTCGCTGTCGGAATCAGCCTGGGCTACCTTGGGTAGATCGCTGACAGTCCCCAGCCTCAGTTTCCCTTGTTAAATGGGATCAGTCGGTCATGCCTCCCTTAAGTGAGATGAGGTGTCGGGTGCCAGCACTGAGCCTGGCACTGCGTGGATTCCCAAAGGGGAACCGCTGCTGCTGTCAGTCCTCACCACCAGTGTTGCCCTGCTGGCTTGGTCCTTGGACCATCAGTCCCATGAGGGGCTCCCCAAAAGAAGGATGGGTATCCATGGTCACTTTAGTGACAGGTGGGTGGGGGAGGCCCTGGGGTGCTGGGCGAAGTGAGGGCTGTGGGCATTGCCGCCTCCAGCATTGTGATGAAGCTGCTCAGAGCATGTGAGAGGCTCTAACTGCATGGCCAGGAGAACTTTGCACAGTGATGGCAGCGTTCTCGGTAGCTGCCAGCTCTGTAGCCTTCAGACACAGTGTTGCTACCGAGCTCTCAAAACGGCCAGTGCCACATTGGAACTGAATTTGTAATACTGTTCAATTCATTGTGGCTTACATAGCTGCATGTGGTTGGCACATACCTTTAATTAAAGTCCCTCAGGAAAGAAAAGGGATTACAGCTGCCCCATGTGTACACCGAACACATGGCTAGGGCCCACTGATGTGCAGATTGTTTTCAACCAAACATGGACAGAAAATACCGGGGGGATGCAAAACCTACGTGTATGGAGGGCAACTTGCTATATATGGCCCTGCAAGGCGGACTGCAGGCTTGGAGTATGTGCAGATTTTCGTATACCAGGGAGTCCTGGAACTAATTCCCTGCGTGTATTGAGGGACGATTGTGTTTTGTTTAATGTACTTTGTTTTGTTTATTCCACCACTAACCACGTCTTTGAATATTGACTCAATATTAAGCGTCTGTTGTGTCCCTGCTATTATTTAGGCAATAGCAATACAACAGTAGACAAGCAGACAAAAATATCTGTTCCCATGGAGCAGGGGAAGAGATGACAACAGATCAGTTAGAAAATGAAAAACGGGCCAGGCTCGGGGGCTCATCCCTGTCATCCTGGCACTGTGGGAGGCTGAGGCGGGTGGATCACCTGTGGTCAAGAGTTTGAGACCAGCCTGGCCAACATGACAAAACCCCGTCTCTACTAAAAATACAAAAAATTAGCAGGGCATGATAGCACCTGCCTGTAGTCCCAGCTGCTCGGGAAGCTGAGGAAGAATCACTTGAACCCAGGAGGCAGAAGATGCAGTGAGCTGATTTTGCACCACTGCACTCCAGCCTGGGTGACAGAGTGAGACTCTGTCTCAGAAAAGTAAAATATAAAATAATATCAAAATAGAAAATGAAAAAAATGTATTCTGTGGCTACGCATGGTAGCTCACATCTGTAATTCCAGCACTTTGGTACGCCAAGGCTGGTGGATCACTTGAGGCCAGAAGTTTGAGACCAGCCTGGGCAACATAGTGAGACCCTATCTCTACAAAACATTTAAAAACTAGCTGGGTGTGGTGGCAAATTCCTGTAGTCCCAGCCACTCAGGAGGCTTGGGTGGGAGGATTCCTTGAGCCCTGGCGGTCTAGGCTGCAGTGATCATGATCATGCCACCGCATTCCACCCGTCTCAAAAATAAAAATAAAAACATAAAACAAATTCATTAAAAAATTAAAAAGTATATGCTGTGACAATGGAGATAAGTGCTAGGAAAAAATCCTTGAAGGCTCTGACAAGTCCTGTAGAAAAAGAGACTTGTTGAATTTTATTCAGTCATAGAGCAAATTTTCTTGGGCCACAGGGACTTTGTTCTGAAGTGTAGTGTGAAAGGCTGGGAAACATGTCTCCTGCATCTGTGATATAGCCTGGCATGCACTGTGTGCCTGACACTGGGTTGGGCACTGAGCAGTCCTCAAGGGTTTAGCTGGAGACGGACGAGTCCCGTGCTCACACCCAGGGCTGTGAGCCAGCTGGGTATGGAGTGCTAACTAGGGCACCGAGAGCTGTTTGGATTGAATGGTAACTGTATGGTGTTTGCCTCCCTCTCTGCAGAGCATGACCTGGAAGGAGAGCCGGAGCCCCCTCCGATGCCCCCGTTGCCCCTGCAGCCACCATTGCCGCCCCCACGACCGCCCCGGCCACCCAGCCCACCCCCGGAGCCTGAGACCACAGACATCTCACATCCATCTGTCCCTCCGGAGCCCCCTACCGAGGACCAGCCCCCGCGTACTCCAGGCCTCTGCGGCAGCCTGGCCAAGTCGCAGAGCACAGAGACGGTGCCAGCTACACCAGGCGGGGAGCCCCCGCTATCAGCGGGCAGCAGCGGTCTGTCCATGAGCTCTCCTCAAGTGCCCGGCAGCCCTTTCTCCTACCCAGCCCCATCCCCTGGCTTCAGCAGTGGGGGCCTCCCTCGGACACCTGGCCGGGACTTCAGCTTCACACCCACCTTCCCCGAGCCCAGCAGGCCCCTGCTCCTGCCCGTGTGCCCGCTCCCTGCTGGCCGGCGTGACGAGCGCTCCGGGCCCCTGGCCTCCCCGGTGCTCCTGGAGACGGGCCTGTCCCTCCCTCTGCCCCTGCCCCTGCCCTTGCCCTTGGCATTGCCTGCCGTCTTGCGGGCCCAGGCTCGGGCCCCCACCCAGCTGCCGCCCCTGCTGCCCGCCCCCCTGGCCCCATGCCCACCCCCCATCAAGAGGAAACCGGGCCGGCCCCGGCGATCCCCACCATCTATGCTCTCCTTGGATGGGCCCTTGGTCCGGCCGCCAGTGGGGGCCGCCTTTGGAAGGGACCTCCTACTTCCGCCGGGCCAGCCACAGACCCCTGTCTTCCCCAGCACCCATGACCCCCGGACGGTGACCCTGGACTTCCGGAACGCGGGGATCCCAGCCCCTCCACCACCCCTTCCCCCCCAGCCACCCCCACCCCCACCTCCCCCACCTGTAGAGCCCACCAAGCTGCCCTTCAAGGAGCTAGACAACCAGTGGCCCTCTGAGGCCATCCCTCCAGGCTCCCGTGGGCGCGACGAGGTCACTGAGGAGTACATGGAGTTGGCCAAGAGTCGGGGGCCATGGCGCCGGCCGCCTAAGAAGCGCCATGAGGAGCTGGTGCCACCTGCGGGCTCGCCTGAGCTCTCACCACCCCAGCCCCTCTTCCGGCCCCGCTCGGAGTTTGAGGAGATGACCATCCTGTATGACATCTGGAATGGTGGCATCGACGAGGAGGACATCCGCTTCCTGTGTGTCACCTATGAGCGACTGCTACAGCAAGACAACGGCATGGACTGGCTTAACGACACGCTCTGGGTCTACCACCCCTATATCCTGCCGGCATGGGGGCTCAGCCCCTTCCAGGGTGCAGGAAGTCCCCACTCACCTCTCTGGGCCCCACCTCCCAGTCTGGAGCAGCCCACGGTGCCCATGATGGTGACAGCACGCATCACTGTCATTTCCCAATTGGTGTTTGGGTGCCGGCACCCTGCCAGGCTCCCAAGTGAATCATCACTGGCACATTTTAAGGACTCCCTCTGCTCCAGGCCCATCTCACCCCTAGAGTTAGCAGGTCTCGGGGCCACATGTAACAGCAGTGCTGTGCAGCTTAACAGCAGACAAGGGCTGAGGCCTTCTGTGTCCTGTCCCCTTCATATCTTCAGGCATCCTCTCAGTAGCCTGATGAGAGAGGGGCTATGATCCCCATTTTACATCTGAAGAACCTGAGGCTCAGAGAGTCTCACTAGCCTGTCCAAAGTCACACAGCTGCAAGTGGCAGAGTTGAGATTTGAACCCAGGCGAACCTAGAGTCTGGGCTCTTCACCACGAGGCGAAAGGGGCTTGGCTATTCCCGTAGGCCTGCGAGGCTGGAGCTCTCCTTATCCCTGTTGTATCAGACTGATTTGCGAGCCCTCAGTCTGTATCAAGAGCTCTGCTCAGTGCTGGGTGTGGTGGCTCAAGTCTGTAATCCCAGCACTAAGGGAGGCCGAGGCAGGCGGATCACTTGAGACCGGGAGTCTGAGACCAGCCTGGCCAGCATGGTGAAACCCCGTCTGTACTGAAAATAGAAAAATCAGCCGGGTTTGGTGGTGTGTGCCTATAATTCCAGCTACTCTGGAGGCTGAGGCACTAGAATCACTTGAGCCTGGGAGGTGAAGGTTGCACTGAGCTGAGATTGCACCACTGCATTCCAGCCTGGGCAATGAAGCAAGACTCCATCTCAAAAAAAAAAAAAACCTCTGCTAAGGACCATAAGCATGTTTTATCACTTGCAGAGGCATCACTGTCACCCCAATTTACAGATGGGAAACTGAGCAGAAAGTGGTTAACACACCCAGCACTTTGGAAGGTCGAGATGAATGGGTTACTTGAGCTCTGGATTCAAGGCCAGCCTGGGAAATGTAGCAAAACCCCATCTCTACAAAAAAAATCCAGAAATGAGCTGGGAGTGGTGGTGCACGCATGTACTCCTAGCTGCTCAGGTGGCTGAGGCTGGAGGATTGCTTGAGCCCAGTAGGCAGAGGCTGCAGTGAGCTGAGATTGCACCACTGCACTCCAGCCTGGGCAACAGAAACCCTGGCTCAAGAAACAAAAAACAGAGGCATGCAACTAGGTACTGACTGGCAGCGGGGTTGGTCAGCAGGCAGCCTCGGGGAGGTGGCATGGGAGTGGGCAGAACTGGGCATTACTGCCCCTGGAGGGTGGTCTGAGGATGGGCGGGACCAGTCTGAAGGGACCAGGAGGGGCTCTGAGAATGTCCATGTGGCCCTTGACCCACACCCACCCACCAGCCTCTCTTCAGCTAAGAAAAAGAAACGGGACGATGGCATCCGTGAGCACGTGACGGGCTGTGCCCGCAGCGAGGGCTTCTACACCATCGACAAGAAAGACAAGCTCAGATACCTCAACAGCAGCCGTGCCAGCACTGATGAGCCCCCTGCAGACACCCAGGTACTGCCAGGGTTCCTAGACACATCAGAGCCTGTCTGGGCACAGGGATCTGGGGCACTCCTGGAGGGGCACAAGGCAGGGTGTGTTGTGAGGCCAGAGGGGCTGGCACACAGAGCGAGCAAGTGGAAGGGGAGAGGTGGGTGGGCAGGGCCTAGGAGAAGGAAGGAATCTGCCTTAGTCTTGTGGGCCCTGGAGTACCTCCCAAGAGCTTAATCAGGGAGGTGAAGGAGCTGCAGGTCCACAAGTTTCATTCATCTCTTTGATTTTTGCTTGTTTTCTTTTTTGGAGCTAGAGTCTTGCTCTGTCACCTGGGCTGGAGTGCAGTGGCTTGCCCTCAGCTCACTGTAACCTCCGCCTCTGGAGTTCAAGTGATTCTCCTGCCTCAGCCTCCTGAGTAGCTGGGATTAGAAGTGCCTACCAACACGCCTGGCTAATTTTTAGTAGAGATGGGGTTTTGCCGTGTTAGCCAGGTTGGTCTCAAACTGCTGACCTCAAGTAATTTGCCTGCCTTGGCCTCCCAAAGTGCTGGGGTTATACGCATGAATCACATTGCCTGGCCTCATTCATTCTTTTTTTTTTTTTTTTGAGATGGAGTCTCGCTCTGTTGCCCTGGCTCACTATGGCCTCCACCTCCCGGGTTCAAGCAGTTCTCTGCCTCAGCCTTTGCAGCTGGGATGACAGGTGCCTGCCACCACACCCAGCTAATTTTTGTATTTTTAGTAGAAATGAGGTTTCACCAGGCCGGGCGCGGTGGCTCACGCCTGTAATCCCAGCACTTTGGGAGGCCGAGGCAGGTGGATCACGTGAGGTCAAGAGGGCGGGATTAGCCTGGCCAACCGGGTGAAACCCCATCTCTTAAAAAAACAAAAGTGAGGTTTCACCATCTTGACCAGGCTGGTCTTGAACTCTTGACCATGTGATCCACCCGCCTCGGCCTCCCAAAGTGCTAGAATTACAGGCATGAGCCACCACGCCCGACCCATTCTTTTTTAATCCAGCAAGTATCTATTGAGTGCATACTGTGTACCCGGCACTGTTCTGGGTCTATAGCAATGAACAAAACCAAATCTTTTTCCTCATGGAATGTAATTAGTTAATTACTAATTTTTCTTTTCAAAAATTTTTAAATTTTTTTATTTATTTTGTTTTTGAGACAGAGTCTTGCTCTGTCACCAGGCTGGAATGCAGTGTCATGATTTCAGCTCACTGCAACTTCTACTCCTGGTTCAAGCGATTCTCCTGCCTTAGCCTCCAGAGTAGCTGAGACTGCAGGTGCATGCCATCATGCCTAGCTAGTTTTGTATTTGTAGTGGAGACCGGGTTTCATCATGTTGGCCAGGATGGTCTCGATCTCTTGATCTCATGATTCGCCCACCTCGGCCTCCCAAAATGCTGGGATTACAGGCGTGAGCCACCACACCTGGCCTATTTTTAATTTTTTTTTTTTTTAATTGAGATGGGGGTCTCACTGTGTAGCCCAGGCTGATCTGTAAGTCCTGCGCTCAAGCAATCCTGCCTCAGCCTCCCAAAATGCTGGGATTACAGGCATGAGTCATGGCGCCTGGCTGGAATTTATATTTTAGTGGGGACTCATAGGAAATAATCAAGTGAACAAAGAAGCATGTGATTCCAGGCAGAGAAAATGAGATGGAGAAAACAGAAGAGGGGGTTAGGGATCACCAAGTCAAAAAGGAGTTAGAGAGGTCAGACCCAAGCGGAGTGAGGGAAGGAGCCATGCAGATGCCACAAGACCACAGAGGAGTAGAAAGCGACTTCCATAAAAAGTTAAAACTGGAGAAGGGCTCACTGACCCACAGCAGGCGTCCTGAGGAAAGCAGGAGCACCAAGGCCCCAAGGCAGGGGGAGCTCCGTGGTGTGTGGGGGGAAGGTGGGAGAGACAGCACAGGCCACCAGGGTCCTGGGGACTGTGGCGGTGAGTGGCTTGTGTCCTGGGGTGACAGCTGAGGGAGGTTCTGAGAGGAGCGGAGATGTTGTAGTTCTGGCCTTAACTCCCAAAGCACCCGCTGGCTGCTCTGCAGAGCTGGCACAGGGGTCCCGAGGGCAGACTGTTTGGGTTGCTGCACTTTCCAGGCTGGATGTGTGGCCGGGCTGGACTTACGTGGGCCGTGAGAAGTGGATGCCGGTGGAAGAATATGAGGAAGTGGGATGGACAGGACCGGGGCCCGACTGGGGACAGGAGACAGGGATGGGGTGGTGACAGCGCAGGGTCTGGCTAGGGTCGGGGGGCTCTGGGAAGCTGGATGCCAGGCCTGAGATGGGGAGGCCAGTACACCATCACCATGAGACAGCTTGAGTTCTGGGGTTTCTGAAACACTCCGGCAGCGAGGTCTGGTGGGCATGTGGGTGCAGTGGAGCTTAGGATGGGGCTCTCCAGCCCGGGGACCTAAGTGTAGACATCGCCAGGAGGCAAATGGTTACTGAAGGCAGAAGAGGCCTGGGGCGCTCCAAGGGTTCATGTGTGGGGCAGAGGCCCGGGGAGGCCAAGAGCAGGACATGACATGAGGGTTTCAGAAGGATCCCCAGTTTTGAATTCTTTGGGGGTTGGAGGGGTCTGGGTGAGAGCCGAGATGGGAGTCAGGGTAGGCAAAACCTTGGGCTGAAATGGAGAAAAGCACCAGGAAAGGGTGAGTTGTTTTGAAGATAGAAGGAACTTGAGCACGTTCAGATACTGATGGGATAGAGGAGGTGGGGAAGCGGTGACAATAGGGGACAGACAAGTGGGGAGAAGCCCAGAGCAAGGACAGAGCTTACGGTGGAGTGGCCGAGGACAGGACAGACCCGCTGAACCCCCACATACCGTCCTCCGCAGGGCATGAGCATCCCGGCACAGCCCCATGCCTCCACCCGGGCCGGCTCGGAGCGGCGTTCAGAGCAGCGCCGCCTGCTGTCCTCCTTCACTGGCAGCTGTGACAGTGACCTGCTCAAGTTCAACCAGCTCAAGGTGAGGCCGGGCTTCACCCAGGTCCCGGGATGGCGGCAGGACCTGAGACCGGGGCTCACCTCTTCCCTCCTTCCTCCCGTAGTTCCGGAAGAAAAAGCTCAAGTTCTGCAAGAGCCACATTCACGACTGGGGCTTGTTCGCCATGGAGCCCATTGCGGCCGATGAGATGGTCATCGAGTATGTGGGCCAGAACATCCGCCAGGTAGGCACTGCCCAGTGGGGTGGGCACGGGGTGGGCACGGGGCTGGCCCAGCCAGACTGACACCCTTTCATGGCCAGGTGATCGCAGACATGAGGGAGAAGCGTTATGAGGACGAGGGCATCGGGAGTAGCTACATGTTCCGGGTGGACCACGACACCATCATCGACGCCACCAAGTGCGGCAACTTCGCGCGCTTCATCAACCACAGCTGCAACGTGAGTACCCGGCAGGGGCTGGCCCCTGCCCCTGCTTCTGTGCCAGGAGCACCTAGAAGCCCCGACATGGGAATCGGCTCAGCCTCCTTCCCAAGCTCAGGTCAGCCGAGGGTAACAGGGAGAGGAGGACATGTGAGGTCTCCTACCAGGAGCTCTGCTCCTCTGAACTTCAGTTTTCTCGTCTGTCAAATGGGCATAGTGAGACTTCTGTGGCATGTCGAGGACGCAAGGTGCTCAAGAAGTGGTTGATTCAGTTCATCGGTAATTACAGAGTTGTCTCTCTGTGCTAGCCTTTGCTCCGTGCCTTCATGGTTGGGCTCAGCCCTCCTCTGGCCGAGCTGTCCACCAGAACCTTCTGCAGAAGGTCCATGCACTGCGTGCATCTGTGCTGTGGGTTAGCCGAATGTATGTTGCTGAGCACTTGAAATGTGCTCAGTGCATCTGGGGACCTGCGTTTTCAATTTTATTTCATTTCGGTGAAAGAAATGTGCTCAGTGCATCTGGGGACCTGCGTTTTCAATTTTATTTCATTTCGGTGAATTTATTAAACTTAATGAGCTTGTGATGACCGTATTGGGTGGTGCAGGCCTAGAGGTGGGGGCACTGATAGGAGGGATTTGAGTGCCAAAGGACACACACCGGGAGATCTCAGCAGGAGGCAGGCTCGTTCCGGGGTGGGCGCCCCTGACTCTGGGTTTGAGTCTTGGAGTTGCAGCTTAGTGAGTTACTTAATGTCTCTGTGCCTCGGTTTCCTTATCTGTAAAACCGGGACAATAACAGTCCCTCTTTGTTGTTGGGAGGGTCACATGGGTGGGTCAGTGCACGTGGGCCTTTTAAGAGCTGACCAAGCTGGTCCTCAGTGCCTGCTGGCTCCGGCGGTTGTGACTTGATCCTTGCCTGGGTGGTAGGGACTTTCCTGCGAATATCTGGGGGGATCTGAGGGGTGAAATGTAAGCACCCAGGGGAAGCGGCGCTGGGACAAGAACTACGTGTTCAAAGGCCCTGGGGCAGTGGGGAGAATGCCTGATTGAGAGGCAGCAAGGCAGGCAGCGGGGATGGGGTAGCGCGAGAGGACGGGGTGGGCTGGGCGGCGGGTGGCCAAGCTGAGGAGCTAAGTTTCTCTGAGAGCCAAGGCCACTGGAAGGTTGGAGCCATCGGGTGACAGGTTCTGCTGTCCCTTTGGAAACATTTCCCTGGCTGCTGGGGGAGGAATGGATTTTTTCACGGGTGAGAGTGGCTGTGGGGGCTGTGGCAGGCTCTGAGCAGTGATGGGGCCTGAGTGTGGCTGGTGGCCCCAGAGGTGGAGAGCAGTAGACACAACCAAGAGGCCCTTTGGGGACAGAACTCACTGGCCCTGGTGGGGGCCAGATGTGGACTGAAGAGGAGGCCGGGAGGCAGATGCCCTGGGGCCTGGGTGCGTGGTGCAGCGGCTGCCCAGAGCAGGAGCAGATCATGCTTTAGATGTGAGCTTTCTGAGTCAAAGATGGGTCCCGGGGCTGCCACGGGCAGCAGGTAGTTGCATTTATGGGCTTGGAGCCCTTTACCTTTTCTGTAAAGGGTCAGATAATAAATATTCTGATTTTGTGCCCCAGATGATCTCTATGGCAACTACTGAACTTGGCTGTTGTAACAAAAGCAGCTATAAATCATATGCAAATGAATGGGAGAATGGATATGGCTGTGTGCCAATAAAACTTTATTTACAAAAAACAGGCAGCTAGGGGCCATAGTTTGCTGATCCTTTGTCTAGAGCTCAGAAGTGAGTCCTGAGCTAAAAATAGATGTACATTTGGGAGGCACTTTCACTATGAATGGAAATGAAAGGCCTGAGAAATAATTTTTATGATTGTCATTATTTAGTATCAGAGGCAAGGACTCACCCCTGGGGGCAGGGGGAGCCACGGTCCACAGCAGGTGACCAGTGGGCTGGGGGTCATGTGGCAGTGTCAGGCCTTGAGCACAGGTCTGGTTGGGTTGGAGGGGTCTGCAGTGGTGGTGGGCCCTGAGGGGTCTGGGGCTCACTCTTCCCCCCACCTTGCCTGCAGCCCAATTGCTATGCCAAGGTGATCACGGTGGAGTCACAGAAGAAGATCGTCATTTACTCAAAGCAGCACATCAGCGTCAACGAGGAGATCACCTATGACTATAAGTTCCCCATCGAGGACGTCAAGATCCCTTGCCTCTGCGGCTCTGAGAACTGCCGGGGGACCCTCAACTAGGCCCCGGTGCCAGATTCGAAGGATGTCAGCCGTAGCCCCGGGAATTCCGAGCGTGGAGTCCCTGGCCCGGGGCCCGGCCCCCTGCCCACCCCCATTTCAGGTGCTGTCCTCTACCCAGCGGCCATTCAGGGCCTGGCGCCCCACACTACCCCCTGGAGCCCCGGCTCCGGCCCCTCCGCGGGAAAGGGCTTCTCTGTCGTTCAGCCCACGTGTCTCATTTTTACAAACACCCCTTTCAGGATTTCTGTGTAACTCCAACATCAGCTTCTCCCTCTCCGTCTCTCCGCCGCCTCCCTCTGTCTGTCTCTTCTCTCCCCATCACCCTCGGCCTCTTCCTCTGAATGCTGCTACGTTGTTTTGTCTTCTCTGTTTTTTTCCTCATCGTGAGAAAAGACATTTTAACCGTTGAAATGTGAAGGTGGAATCAGAGAGAGGGCCCCCCCGGGGGGCTGCAGAGGCCTCGGCGTGGCCGTGCGTGGCCCACGTTCTGGAAGCCACCCGGGCCTGGACGCTGGGCCAGGTGCTGTGGAAGGACGGAGGGCCTCTCGGCCTTGACCTCAGAACACTACGCCCTGAAAGCACCCCTCTCTGCCCGTGGGCACAGTGAGGAGACCCCACACCTTTCCCAACCCGAGCCCCAGCCTGTTCCTTCCCCAGAGGCCGGGGCACCACTGACCCTGCGGACCCTGGTGGAGCTAAGCTGGTCGCATGCAGGGGTCTCTGCTCTGGGCTCTCCCCGCCACCTCACCCCAGCACCCCCGAAACCTTGGGTTCAATGTTTACTTTCTCATTCGGATGCCAGCAATGAGGGAGCCTCTCCGAGGCCCCGGTGCAGGTGGGGGGCGCTGAGAAGGTGGGCGGCCACCCTCTTCTGCTCTTGCCTTCACCCTGGGTGGGAGGGGGGCTCCCAAGGGCAGGCGGGTCCCCCAGTCCTGCCATTACGGGTTGTCAGACCATCTGCATGTGGCATTTTTTGGCTTATAAGCTTCACCCATTCACCCCCCACCCACACCCCACATCCCCTACCAGCAGCCCCTCACCCCAAGAAGGCCAGAGATATTTATTTTCGGAGGGAGCAGATTCTCCCAGAGAAAGGAAAATCTTGGAAAAGATTTTTAAAAATCAGATCTAAGTCTTTGACAGTTTATTTTCCCTTTTGACCCCCTTCCCATCCTCCTCAGAGTTTATTCCCGTGGATTTTTTTTCTTGTCCGTGTATAAAATCAAAACGAAGGGGAAAAAGGTTTTTGAAGTTCAGAATCAACTTCTGTATATAGGCTGCCATAAAGGACTTTCTCTTGGGAACATTGTTTCTTGTAGAAACATGCAGGAAGACCTTTTTTGCTCATTTCTTTGTACTTCCAAAAAAAAAAAAAAAAAAAGACACAAAAGCAAGCCCCCCCGTACCCCAGAAAGCAGAGGAGGCGTGTAAATAATTTCTGGAAAGTGACTGTTGTGACCCGGAGTCCTGGGAGCCGCCCCCCTCTGCGGACGCAGGCGGCCGGAGCCTCTGGTATCTCGGCTTGTGTCAAGCTTGTTATCATGTAAATTCTGTACAAAGAATTGTTATTTTTCTCTTTTTTGTCGTTGGTGGTTTTGTTGTTGTTGTTTTTTTTAATTGCTTTTCCCCAGGCCCCCTCTATTTGAGACTGTGCCCGCTGGTTTCAAGATCAAGGAAATTGGTGGCATTAAGACACAGACGGGGTGCCCGGGCACAGCGGCGGACTTCTCTTCCCTTTGCGGTTTTCTGCCTAATTGTGCAACTGAGGAAATAATTTATTTTTCACATGAGGAAATGCTTGTAGAGATGGCTGGTTCAAGTTACTTGCACAGCCCCTGAGGGGCTGTCTCCATTCTGTCCCCTCCCCCGTAAAAGGAGTAGGGGGATGCCGGAGACCAGGAAAGGGACCCCTGCCTTGCCCCCCCACCTGGCCTCACCTTGCCCAGCCATCGTGCCCAGTGTTAACCTCAGCTGGCATTCGCTAAGGGGACTGGGCCTCCCTCTCCCCAGGAGCCCCTGCCCCAGCCCCAGAGTGGTTTGCAATAATCAAGACATGTGTTGAGTCATTTTTCTTTCAACTCCTTCATTTTTCATTGAACAAAGCTCTGCTTTTGAAGAGTTGGGGGTTTCTGCTATTTTTGGTTTTCTTTTCTCTCCCTCCCCCTGCAAAGAAGAGAACCAATAAGTTTTAGGGATGTTTGTGCGTATAGACTCCATCATCCATATGTAACTTGTTTTGAAGAGAAGTGTTTCCGTTGTGAGTGTGTCTTGCTGTAAATATTTGTTCATATTTTTGTGAATTCAATACTATGTACCATTGTATTATAGTAACTTTTATAAAGCAAACCATAAATATACTGACTTTTCTTACAGATACGCCGTCTCTCTTGCTCTCCTCTCTCTCCCTCTTCTCTTTATTCTTTCTTTCTGTTGGGAACACATCCTACTCACATGGAGGGTGGAGTGGTCCACTCAGATACTCAGATCATCGAGTTTTTGGTTTTGTTTTGTTTTTGAGATAGAGTCTCGTTGTATTGCCCAGGCTGGAGTGCAGTGCGATCTCAGCTCACTGCAACCTCTGCCTCCCAGGTTCAAGCGATTCTCCTGCCTCAGCCTCCTGAGTAGCTGGGATTACAGGTTTGAGCCACTGCACCCAGCCCCATCAAGTTTTTTGTTTGTTTTTGAGACAGGGTCTCAGTCCCCCAGGCTGGAGTGCAGTGGTGCGACCTCGGCTCACTGCAACCTCTGCCTCCCGGGTTCAAGCGATTCTCCTGCCTCAGCCTCCCAAGTAGCTGGGGCTACAGGCACGCACCACCATGCCTGGCTAATTTTTGTACTTTTAGTAGAGAAAGGGTTTCACCATATTGGCCAGGCTGGTCTCGAACTCCTGACCTTATGATCCACCTACCTTGGCCTCCCAAAGTGCTGGGATTACAGGCATGAGCCACCATGCCCGGCCCTAGCTAATTTGTGAGAAATTTTTTTATAGAGGTGGGGTCTCCCTATGTTGCCTAGGCTGGTCTCAAACTCCTGGGCCCAAGCAATCCTCCCACCACAGCCTCCCAAAGTGCTGGGATTACTGGTGTGACACTGCGCCTGACCCAAGCTTGTAGGTGGGTTTTGTGAACTGGGCCAAATTATAGTCATACTAGACCTTCCACAGCTTTTAAGTTTGATTTCTGAATTTTTTTCTTAGAACCTTAGGTTTCTGACTCATTAGGTCTGCAAAAAAGGAAACAAGATCAGGTATTCTGGCCGGGTACGATCACTGATGCCTGTAATCCCAGCACTTTGGGAGGCTGAGGTGGGCAGATCACGAGGTCAAGAGATCGAGACCATCCTGGCCAATATGGTGAAACCCTGTCTTAGTACTAAGAATACAAAAATTAGGTGGGCATGGTGGTGTGCCTGTAATCCCAGCACTTTGGGAGGCTGAGGTAGCAGAATCACTTGAACCTGGAAAGTGGAGGTTGCAGTGAGCTGAGATCTCATCACTGCACTCCAGCCTGTTGAAAGAGCAAGACTCCATCTCAAAAAATTAAAAAAAAAAAAAAAATTAAAAAATCTGCAGGAGTTGGGTTGGACAAATAAGAAAAAGGAAAAAAAAAAGATAGGTATCCTTTTGCTATCACTAGAAGAACGTAGGTGGTTCCTTAAAACTGTTTAACACCTAAGGAGATGTCCCCTTGGTCTGCATTTACAAGTTGAGAAGAATTAAATTGATCCCGTATTCATGGCATTCAGACATGCTGTGCCCCAGTCAGTCTCAGCTCTGCCTGACCCAGTAGAGGGGCAACGAGGGGCTCATAGTTGGCGTCCATCCACAGTAAATATCTCCAAGAAGGAAAGTTGTAAAACCTTAGCAAACAGCAATAGGCCTGAAAAGACACTGTACCTCACTTCTTACTGGAGAAATGTGAATTATCCAGATACCATTTCCCCCTGTCAGGTTGGCAAATATTAGAAGGTGGAAGAAACCCAATTTGGGGGAGCACGAGGCAGGGGGACTCATGCATCATTAGTGGAAGCCAAAAATTGCTCAAACCTTTAGGGGGAAAAATACCTATTAGCAATCGTTGTTTAAAATGCACATGGCTGGGCACAGTGGCTCATGCCTGTGATCCCAGCACTTTGGGAGGCTGAGGCGGGCAGATCACTTGAGGTCAGTAGTTCGAGACCAGCCTGGCCAACAACCTGAAACCCCATCTGTACTAAAAATACAAAAAATTAGCTGGGCAGGGTGATGCATGTCTGTAATTCCAGCTACTTGGGAGGCTCAGGTGGGAGAATCGCTTGAACCTGGGAGGTGGAGGTTGCAATGAGCCGAGACCATGCCACTGCATTCTGGCCTGGGTGACAGAGTGAGACCCTGTCTCAAAATAATAAAAAATGCACGCAAATTTTTTATTGCTCCAGTGTCCCACTGGGAGGAATTGAGCCTGGCAGACACAGTGGGCAACAATATGAACAAGAGTGTTCTTTGCAGTCTCATTTGTGGCATCAACAAAACTAAGGGAGGGAGATTGTCCATTCACAGTGAGCTGCTTTTAGGAACGATACATCCAGACAGGTAAACACTCCCGTAGGTAGATTTATGGGAATAGAGAACTGAGGTCTGGGCTGAGCCAGGAAAGAGAAGGGAGCATCTGGCCATTCATTCAATCAACCAATATTTATTGAGCACTTTGTATGCGCCAGATACTCCTCTAGGCTCTGGGGATAGAAATGAAGGAAACATACTGTTCTGGAGGGCAAGCCAGACAAATGTCAAAGGCAAATGCTACAGTAAGGAGAGAAAGAGCTAAGAAAACGGGTGTCAGCTGGAGCAATATGCAATTTTATTTATTATTTATTTTAGAAACAAGGTCTAGTCCTGTCACCCAGGCTGGAGTGCAGTGACATGATCGTAGCTCGCTGCAGCCTCTCTCTGCTGAGTTCAAGTGATCCCCCCAATTCAACCTCTTGAGTAGCTGGGACCATAGGCACACTTGACCATGCTCAGCTAGTTTTTCAATTTCTTTTCTTTTCCTTTCTTTTTGAGATAGAGTCTTGCTCTGTCACCCAGACTGCAGTGCAATGGTGCAATCTCAGCTCACTGCAACCTCCGCCTCCTGGGTTCAAGTAATTCTCCTGCCTCAGCCTCCTGAGTAGCTGGGATTACAGGCAGACACCACCACTCCCGGCTAATGTTTGTATTTTTAGTAGAGACAGAGTTTCTCCATGTTGGCCAGGCTGGTCTCGAACTCCTGACCTCAAGTGATCCACCAGCCTCAGCCTCCCAAACTGCTGGGATTACAGCTGTGAGCCACCAGTATCCAGCCAATTTTTAAATTTTTTATCGAAATGGGGTCTCACTATGTTGCCCAAGCTGGTCTTGAACTCTTGGGCTCAAGCAATCCTCTGGCCTTGGCCTCCCAAAGTGCTGGGATTCTAGGTGTGAGCCACTGCGCCTGTCTTCATCTTCTCTCTTGAACTTACTTGCTCTCCTGTCATCTTGTCTACCTTGGTCAATGACACTTCTGTTCTCTGCCTCCACCCACTGCTGCGTGCCTCTGATCACCTAAGCTCAAAGGCCAGAGATCCCGGATTTAAACCTTCCCTTTCCCTCCCTCACCTACCAAATCTGAAGCTTCTTCCCAACTCCTCAAATCCATCCACCACTTCCTCTGCTCCTCGGTCTCATAAGTTTTTTCTTCATTGGCTCTGCTGCGGGGGCCAAAATAGGAGCCCCTCTCCCGCTTCTCAAGAGGCTGAGGCAGGAGGAAAGGCCACTTGAGGCCAGGAGATCGAGGCCAGCCTGAGAAACATGGAGAAACCCTGTCTCTACTAAAAATACAAAAATTAGCCAGATGTAGAAATGAAACCCCATCTCTTATTTTGGGGGCCTATGGTCCCAGCTATTAGGGAGGCTGAGGTAGGAAGATCGCTTAAGCTGGGGAGGTCGAGGCTGCAGTGAGCTGTGACCACACCACTGCTCTCCAGCCTCAGTGACAGAGACCTCAGACAGGGAGAGGGAGGTGCCAGATATATTTGGGTTCCCTTGTGGGCAAGAGTCCCTCCACCCAAAATAAGAACAGTCACATGCCAGCTGCTGTTTTAAACATTTTTGATACTAAACTTGCAACAGGGCTGGGAGGAGGCTATTATTATAATTCCCACTTAATACAGGAAACGGAAGCACTGAGAGGTCAAGTAGCTTGCCCAAGGTCACACAGCTAGCAGGTGGCTATCTGAGAGATGGACCCAGGCAGTCTGGCTCTCTAGTCTGTGCTCAGCTAATGGGTGTCTGCCCGGCATGCCCTATTTATTTATTTATTTATCTGATGGAGTTTCACTCTTTTCGCCCAGGCTGGACTGCAGTGGTGCCATCTCACTGCAACCTCTGCCTCCTTGGTTCCAGTGGTTCTCCCGCCTCAGCTTCTCGAGTAGCTGGGATTACAAGTGCACACCACTAGGCCCAGCTAATTTTGTCTTTCTGGTAGAGACGGGGTTTCACCATGTTGATCAGGCTGGTCTCAAACTCCTAACCTCAGGTGATCTGCCCACCTCGGCCTCCCAACATTTACTTATTTTTGAGATGGAGTCTCATTCTGTCACCCAGGCTGGAGTGCAGAGGTGTGATCTTGGCTCACTGCAACCTCCACCTCCCAGGTTCAAGCGATTCTCCTGCCTCAGCCTCCTGAGTAGCTGGAATTACAGGAACCTGCCTCCAAACCCAGCTAATTTTTGTATTTTTAGTAGAGACAAGGTTTCACCATGTTGGCCAGGCTGGCCTCTAACTCCTGACCTCAAGTAATCCACCTGCCTTGGCTTCCCAAAGTGCTGGCGGCATTACAGGCGTGAGCCACTACACCTGGGCATATGTGCCCAACTTTCTAAAATGTTGACTCAAATTTATTTGAAACCATGGAGGCAAAATGAAGTAGGCCTATGAGCCAGATTTGGTCCATAAGCCACTAGTTTACCTCCTACTGGGTTACAGACTTTCCCTTCTTCACATAAGTCACAGGAGAATAGAGGGAGAGTATTTTTTTGCACTGACTTGGGGCCTGTTCCTTTGGGTTCTCTCTGATCTTCTCTTTATTTCTGAAGTTTGTAACCCCAGAAGCCCTGATTTCTTCTATAATATGAAAAAATTCCCCAATTCCCCACATTATACCAACTCAGATTATTTTTTTCTTCTGTTGAGATCTGCTGGCTCCTAGTTCTGAGCTGACTTATCCTCACAGAGGGTTCTCAAGCTTTAGAAGCAGAAAGAGGCCAGGTGCAGTGGCTCACACCTATAATCCCAGCACTTTGGGAGGCTGAGGTGGGTGGATCACCTGAGATCAGGAGTTCAAGACCAGCCTGGTCAACATAGTGAGATCTCATATCTATGAAAAATAAAAACAAAATTGGCTAGGCATGGTGGCGCATGCCTGTAGTCCCAGCTACTTGGGAGGCTGAGGTAGGAGGATTACCTGAGCCCAGGAGGTGGAGGTTGCAGTGAGCCGAGATCAAGCCACTACACTCCATCCCGAGCAACAGAGCAAGATCGTCTCAAAAAGAAAAGAAAAGAAAAGAAACAAAGTTTAAAAAAAGCCCAATTTGCCCCCCACCTCCTCTTTCCCGGTTCTAGGAATTCTAGGAAGAAAGAATTCTAGAAATTCTAGCAAGAAATTCTTTCTAGGAAGAAAGAATTTCCTTCCTACAGTTTTAGGACCGAGCTGCCTCATTCTTTTGCAAGGATCACTCATGCTCGAGTATGAACCAGCCCCTTTCTAAAAGAAGTTCTCACTGCGGGCAAGGCCGGGGCAGTGCAGCTGCATGAGCGGGCCATGGGCATTGTCCTGCTGAGGGCGGAGACTGGATCACAGACCCCTCCTACCTGCTTTATGTCTGAGACCAGGAACCAGGGGCCGTGTCCTACAGTTGCTGAGCAGGGATGCTGCCCGTAGAGTCCCTTGTCTAATATGCTCCCCTCTCCTGCATTCAGAAGTTTGAGCTCTGGGTAGCAAAACTGAAGACAGCTCATCTTTAGAGATCTTTAGCGATCCTAAAACCAGCAGACAAGATGCTGCCATACTCCGACTCCACCTCAGGGTCTTTCTCTGTTTACTCTTCCTGGAATACTCTCCCCAAGCATGGTACTGTGGCTGGCTCCCAAATGTCACCTTCGCAGAGAGGTCTTCCCTTGATCAAAATGAGCTCCCCTGCGATCTTTACCTCCACATAATCTCATCAACTGGTTTTTGTTCGTTTGTTTGTTGAGATAGGGTCTCACTCTGTTGCCCAGGCTGGAGTGAAGTGTCATGATCAGGGCTCACTGCAGCCTCAGCCTCTATCAATTGAGCCTCCTGCCTCAGCCTCCTGAGTAACTGGGACCACAAGCGCACGCCACCAGGTCCGGGTAATTTTTATTTTTATTTTTGTAGAGACGGGGAGCGGAGTCTTGCTATGTTACCCAGGCTGGGCTCGAACTCCTGGCCTCAAGCGATCCTCCCACCTGGGCATCCCAAAGCGCTGAAATTACGCATGTAAGACACCGTGTCCGGCTCATGGCTTGCTTTATCGTCTGAATCGCGTTTACCTCTCTACAAAAGCGGTGTCATTGTCTTTCCCTCTAGAGTGCAAGTCCCCTTCCTTCCCTGGTTCCAAAATTCCCCTCTCTGCTTGGCAAAGCGCTGACACCCGCGCCTCCTCGTGTCCCGCGGTGCCTGCGGCCGCCCCGGCCTCCCCCTGGCTGCAAAGAGGCGCTACTGCCTTACAAGCAAAACAAACACAGACACTGCATAGGACCAGGGCACGCTTTACTCGGGAGGGCTGGAGCGGAGGGCGGTCCGCTGAGGGGCGTGGTCCGGGTGGGCGGAGTCTTGGGGGCCGAGTCCGCTGGTGGGCGGGACCCAAGGAGAACCGCCAGTGGGGAAGTTGGGCGAGTTCCAGAATCAGGGGGCGTGGCTGTGTGTCCGTGGGTGGGCGTGGCCTCCTTGGGTCGGGCGGGGGGGTGGGGCTTACATGCCGGGCACCACCCCGTCCGTCTCCATGTTGGTGAGGTTACCTCGCAGGTTCTGCTCCTCCTCAAAAGCCTTGAACAGTGAGTTGAAGTTACCGGCACCAAAACCCTGGGGCGAGAAAGGAGGTGAGCCAGGGTCTCAGAAAGCCGAGTGTGCTAGCTGCCTGTCCCCTCGGGCCTGCGGGGTACAGGAGGTACCTGGTGGTTGTGGCGCTGGATGACTTCCAGAAAGAGTGTGGGCCGGTCCTGCACGGGTTTGGTGAAGATCTGCAGGAGGTAGCCTTTCTCGTCGTAGTCCACCAGGATTTTCAGCTCCTAGGCGGGAGACAGGGGGCTCTGCTAGGGGAGGCTGGCCCACCCTCTGTCTTGGCACGGTGTCCTTGGAAAGCCCGCAGGGGCTCCTGCATTCCAAAAGCCCGGAAATGACCTCTTTTTCCGGTAGTTCCAGCCACCTCCAAATATATCCCCAAACTGCCCTATTACCACTCCCCTACTACAGTTTCTTAGGCAGTTTCTGCCTAAGCCACCATTCAAGACTGCTCTCTGCTTCTAATCTTGTCTCCTTACAATCCATCTTCCCCGCAGACATTAGCGGGATCTTTTAAAAATCGGTTAATGTCACTCACCTGTTTGAAATCCTCCAGTGCAAATCAAAACCTCATGTATTGCTGATGGGACTGTAAAATGGTGCAACCACTTTGGAAAACAATCTGGCAGCGTCTCAAAAAGTTGTTATACATATAGTGTTGCTTTCCTTAAAATACGGATTAAAAAAAAGGGTGGCCGGGCACGGTAGCTCACGCTTGTAATCCCAGCACTTTGGGAGGCTGAGGAGGGCTCGGATCACCCGAGCTCAGTTGGAGATCAGCCTGGCCAACATGGGGGAAACCCGGGCTCTACTAAAAATACAAAAATTAGGCCGGGTGATGTGGCTCATGCCTGTAATCCCAGCACTCTGGGAGGCTGAGGTGAGCAAATCACCTGAGATCAGGAGTTCAAGACCAGCTGGCCAACATGGTGAAACCCTGTCTCTACTAAAAAATAAATAATAAATAAAAATTACCTGGGAATGGTGGCACATGCCTGTGATCCCAGCTATTTGGTAGGCTGAGGCAGAAGAATCACTTGAACCCGGGAGGCAGAGGTTGCAGTGAGCCAAGATTGGCCACTGCACTCCAACCTGGGTAACAGAGCAAGACTCTGTCTCAAAAAAAAAAAAAAAAACTCAGTGTGGTGGCGAGCACCTATAGGCCCAGCTACTGGGGAGGCTGAGGCAGGAGAATTGCTTGAACCCTGGAGGCAGAGGTTGCAGTGAGCCGAGATCACACCACTGTACTACAGCCTGGGAAACAAAGCAAGACTCTGTCTCAAAACAAACAAACAAAAGGGAACGTGGAATTTATATGTGACCTGGCCACTCCCAGATATATACCAAAGTGCATTGAAAACATGTCCACACAGAGCCTTTACACAGATGTTCACAGTGGCATTACTGATAACCACCAAAAGTGGAAACAACCCAAACATCCATCAACAAAGAATAAAGTGTGGTCTATGTATACAATGGGATATTTTTCGGTCATAAAAAGGAAGGAAGCAGTGACACACGCTCCAGTGCAGATGAACCTTGAACACACGATGCTATGGGAAAGAAGCTGGTCACAACATGCCTATTTTGTGATTCCTTTTGATGAAATGTCCAGAATAGGCACATCTATAAAGACTGAAGGTAGATTAGTGATTGTCTAGGGCGGGGATGGGAGTGGGGAAGGGAATGGAGGGGTTGGGAGATGCTGGCTAAGAGGCTCAAGGTTTCTTTTCGGGGTGACAAAAATGTTCTAAAATTGATTTTTTGCCCAGGCTGGAATGCAGTAGCCTGATCATGGCTCACTGCAGCTTCGACCTCCTGGCCTCAAGTGATCCTCTCACTCCACCTCCGAGTAGCTGGGATTACGGGCATGAACTACTATGCCTAGCTATTTATTTTTTTTGAGATGAAGTCTTGTCCTGCCACCTGGGCTGGAGTGCAGTGGTGCAATCTCGGCTCACCGCAACCTCCGCCTCCCAAGTTCAAGTAATTCTCCTGCCTCAGCCTCCCAAGTAGCTGGAACTACAGGCATGTGGCACCATGCCCGGCTGATTTTTTGTATTTTTAGTAGAGACAGTTTCACCATATTAGCCAGGATGGTCTCCTGACTTCATGATCTGCCGACCTCAGCCTCCCAAAGTGCTGGGATTATAGGCATAAACCACCATGCCTAACCCGGCCCACTAATTTTTTAAACTATTTTTTTGTAGAGACAAGGTCTCCCTGTGTTTCTTAGGCTGGTCTTAAACTCCTGGCCTCAAGCAATCCTGTCACCTCAACTTCCCAAAATGTTGGAATCACAGAGGTAAGCCGCTGTGTATGGCGTGTTTTTGTTTTTCTTTTAGACAGGGCCTTGCCCAGGCTGGAGTGCAGTGGCCTGATCATGGCTTACTATAGCCTCTACCTCCTGAGTTCAAGTGATTCTCCCACCTCAGCCTCCCCAGTAGCTGGGACCACAGACACAGATCACCATGCCCAGCTATTTTTTTTTTTCTTTTTGTAGAGACGGAGTTTCACCATGTTGACCAGGCTGGTCTCAAACTCCTGGCCTCAAGTGATCCACCTGCCTCGGCCTCCCAAAGTGCTGGGATTACAGGCATGAGGCCCCACACCTAGTCCTAAATGGATTTTGATGATAGTTACACAACATAGCAAGTAGCTAAAAACTACTTAAAAAGATGAGATGACATGTTATGTGACATATATCAATAACACTGTTCAAACCAAACCAAAAAAAAAAAAAAAAACCTCCATTGATTTCTGGCCACAAAAGAACAAAATCCGGACTCCTGAATAAGAGCTCACAAGAGGAACTGGACTTGCTTACCTGTCTGACCTAGGTCACCGCTCAGAAACAACCTCCCATCCACTCTAGCCTATGCTTTCTTTCTTTCTTTTTTTTTTCTTCTTCTGAAACAGAGTTTCGCTCTTTCACCCAGGCTGGAGTGCAGTGGTTTCACTCAGCTCACTGCATTCTCCTTCTTCCTGTTCAAGTGGTTCTCCAGCCTCAGCTTCCCAAGTAGTTGGGATTATAGGCACCCACCACCATGCCCGGCTAATTTTTTGTATTTTTTTTTCTTTTTTTGAGACGGGGTCTCGCTATGTTGCCCAGGCTGGAGTGCAGTGGCTATTCACAGGCGCGATCCCACTACTGATCAGCACGGGAGTTTTGACCTGCTCCGTTTCCGACCTGGGCCGGTTCACCCCTCCTTAGG